>VJMY01000304.1:0-86308 GCA_009869795.1 Neelides sp. FZ-2019
AAATAAAAGCGACTCCAAGGAGTGGGAAGTAAAAAGAAATAAAAAAGAATGTGACTTGTTGGGTGAAGGAGTTGATTCCCTTTGAACAACTTCTTTCGTTTCCCCACCGTCTCAACAATAAATAAAGGCGAGCTTGACAAGTGACAAGGATTCTTGAAAAGTCTCTTTTTCGTCGTAGGTGACTAATCTGAGCAATTGGTTTATTTGTTCATCTTCCTTTTGTTCCCCACTTGGAACAGGCCAGACTCACTTGCTTTTGTGTAAGTGCCTTCTTGTTAAAAGACCATTTTAATGCCACCACCTTCTTTGATCATTAAACTTTCATTACTTTCAAAGACCCTAATGCCTCAGACTACCTAAGCCCTATTTATGTTAATGAGGGTAAATTATTTCTAGTTGTTAAATGGAATTATTTTTACAAGTTCTTTTCCTAAGATTCACATTTTCCTTTAATTGAATTGATTTTAAGATTTCATTATTGGTCTGACGTACTCGTGCTTGTGAATTCTGCTAATCATTTTAATATGTAAATAAATGATGTAATTGTTTTAATGGAACAATTAATAGGATAATTAATTGTAAGCGTAATAATATTTTTATTTGACGATCTAATCTATTAATTTTAAGCTATTAAACATGAGAATTCAATTCATTTAATTAGTTTAAGAAATTAAGTAAGGTTATATTTCTGCTGCTAATACATTAAAATAAATTCGTCTAAATTGTTATGAAGTATCTCAAAGAAAAAGAAAGATGCAAAAGACAATTCACATCAATTTTTTAGCCTCTTTCAATTCTAATCTTCAAACAAGTACAATTAAACGTTTTTTATGCATTACACCATTATGCTCATTGAACGTTTGACTATTGAACTTATAAAATGTCATATTGAATTTACTCCTTACTCCTTATTCAATGACAATTTGAAGGATTTCATCTGATGCAACAGTAGATGTGATGAACAGTAATTGGATTATAATTATATATAAGCTACTGAAGGATTTGCCATGCACTAGCACTAGTGACTCACTACCCTACACCGCTAGAAAATATAATTTTTTATATATGATAATAAATGATTAAGATCCTAATGAAATTTGAAACTTTCCGAGTAAAAAAGCACACACACCTGTTCAAAAACAAAGTAGCAATTGTCTCCCTTTTGGTCAAGAATGAGTCGACGTACATGGCTATCAAAATCGCACTCGCACTGCCCAAAAGGAGAATCTCCGTCTTCTTTGAGAAAGAATCTCATGTTGGCACTGCAAGGGCCTTTGTCTCCAGCAAGGTAGCATTTGCTCGTAGACAGGTCAAAGCGATATTGGCAAACTTCTGATTCTCTTATGTGCGGACATAATGCCCTAATTGAGAAAACAATAGAAAATTATTAATTCTAGCATTTTTCATTTCATTCGGCGCGTGGCATTATGGCAAAATCTGTACACATATAAGCAGATTTACATATTTTCTAACAGTAAGTTTCACAAAATAAAATGTAAAAAGCACTAAAACTTTAAAATTTAATCACAAACAAAATCATTAATTTCATATTCACTAGAATTTAAGATTGTAAAGTAATTAGGTAATTTCATTAAATTTAAATAAAAATTTTTAAAAATTTTGCTTAGTAGTTTCAAAATGAACTTACTTGAGCATTTCAAAAGACATTTCCGACATTGGTCCCGAGTCGTCTTGATTGCACTTGGTCGTATTAATAAGCATTGGGGCCAAGATCAAATACGCAATGATGGCCAGGAGAAAACAAATGAAAACATACAATGAGCATCTAGAAGTTGATTTCCGACGAATTCTTCGTTTAGCTTCAAATCTCCCGTACACTTCTTGAGGATCTCCAACACTGTCGTTCTCCACAGTAAAATAGTCAATTTCCTTCGAAGTCATTTTCCTCACTTGTAAAAGCACAACCTAACCTTACACTTTGCAACTTCAATTGAGACTACGAATAATAAATTTAGGTTTATCTATATTAACAAAACTTTTATTTAATCGAGATAAAAAGAGAGGTATAGATGGGCGTATAAATACTCTTCTTATCGGTTATCATGTGCGGAAACGTCAGGGAAAGCACACAATAGTGAAACCATATAAATTACTTATAACGAGAATCTTTATTGACCAAGATGAGATTATTGAGGAGGATTGGGATCACAAGTTCTGTGTTGGTCGAGTTGATCTCGAGGAATGAAAGCAGATGAGAGAAACCACGTCGTTTCTTCCTTGTTCATCCATTCGTCCTTTTGCTCCTTGGCTCTTTCATTCAGCTCATAAGATATATAGAGATTCATACATGTACGTGAACTGGCTGGTTAAACAAATATTCAAATTGACTGAAAGAACTGAAAGTACGAAAGGAGCTTTATATTATGATCACAGTAGGAGCTCGTTGATCGACTATATGCACTATAGCAAACACAACTTGTAAAATAAAAACTTCTTAATCCCTTGCCCTTATTAGCCGCATATGAGGATAATTTTTATGAATGTTAAACGTTTAGTTATCTCAAATCATTCTGTGTGATGCAAAAATGCAAGTTAAGATTTTTACACGAATAACTAAATGGGATTACAAAACTGGAAATTTTTATTGTAAGATAATTAAGAACTGCACAGTAAAGATTTGCCATTTTTAAAATATATAATTCATACTTTCTTGGAGAGTTTTGTTAAAAGGTTTAGGATACTTATTATATAAGCTTAATTTATGAACTTCTAAATTAATGATCGGAGTATGCGTGTAAATCTGAGGCGATTATATAAGTATTTCGACTCAATTAATCCAGACGGAGGTGTCGGGTTACACAAACTTGTTTGTAAGTATTGTCGTCTTTACCAGGAATTTCTTGTGAACAAGAGCTCTGGGGATTCCGGGTGAAGAAGGACAATGTGGAAGGTGAAGTTAACACAAGATCCGCTTTTATGCTCACCAGAACGTTGACTCATCTTTGGCCAATTCAATTATGCACTTCTCAATAACAATTAAACACCCATTGAATCACAAATTATTTCAGCTTTCTTTCAACATGAGTTCATAATAATTCTATTTATATAATAGTCTTGTCCAAGTATCACATTAAAAGGAAGATGCTTATTAATGAAACGATGAGCGGATCTTCATATACAAATTGTCATTTATAAATGTTTGAGTTAACTGTCTGCAGGTTCACTCATAGCATTAATGCATCTATATAAATGTTTCCGAAACTTCTAATGTGGGAAGTATAGGAATAGAATACAATCACTCGATATTATATGACGACATTGAATGAGAGTTTCTTATCTCTGAGATCATACAATTAATCAATATAAAAATGTTTTAATTGGACGTTTGAACCAATGAAGAAATTTAAAAGCTGTCAAGTACTTGTATAATTCCATAAATATTTTCGTTAAAAATACTAAATACTCATATATCTTTCATATAATTCTTTTTTGGACAATCATGAAACGGATTTTAATTTGATATTTGAGAAGCACTTTTAATTAAGACATAAATGTAATCAAGTAATCAATGCGGTTGAAATATTTCACCATTTATTGCAAACATTTTACAGTTAATTGTGAATTCTAATAGGTATACACAATTATCACTAACGAGTTTCATCACACCTATGGCAAATGAAATGTGAAGTACCAATACCAAATAAATACAAATATATTTTTGTGATAATAAATGAATGTCATTGTTGTTTGTGCGTGTGTCTATACATATATTAGATTTCAATCAGATATTAATAATATGTAAACTATACATCAGGCTAAATTATAGTTTATCATAATTTTTCACCAGTAGTCAATAACTATCATTCTTTATTTTATAATATTCATTTAACTGTTTACTGGGTAATTTGGGAAGGTACTTTTATGCAAATAGACAATACGTGACGTATTCGAGTTCTTTGAATCAATCATTCATCATCGAAGTGTCAATCATTTTTTTGCTGAATGAATATAAACATAATATGTAATAATAAGACAAAAGCTAAGGTGAAGATGTCAAATGAAATTAAAGAATTCCCAACGGGATTTCCTAAGGTGAAGAATAGAAAGGCCAATTCGCCCAACAACAACAACCATCTCGCCCCTTTCTAATTCAAAATTAACTCAACGAGTCGAGAATCATCCACTCGGATTAATAACTTTTCGTTAGAACGAGATTTACTAATTGCCTTATGAATACAATATAAGAATGCGTACTTTACAGTGGTAAAGTGTTTGGCTAATTTGCCAATTTTAAGATAAGTCGAGAACTCCAGTCTTTTGATTGGAATATATTGATATATAAATTGGATTCCTTTTCATTGTCGCTCGTTGGCTCACTCTGCCTCAACGATGAACCAAATGTTTGGTATTTACCTATAAAACCTTTCTTTTCTGTGTTGGTTGGGCTTAGGCTTGGGGAATCTTTACTCGTTCCAAAAGTATTTAAAAACTTTAATTGAGTGAATTTTAATAAACTCATATTTCTTCCTTGCTTTCACTCTTTTAAATGGAGAGAAGTAAGTACGTTTGTGATGGTACGGAATGTAAAGTTTGTCTTTATCATTTTAATAATTCCACTTGCAGACCTGAGAGACGACAAGTTGATCATATCATTATCATTATCATTACAATATAAATAAGCGTATTTTAGCTTATTGACATTGTAACAATAGAGGTGAAACAATTTTTGAACTCATTTGAATATCTTCATCGTAAATTCATAATCAAATATTGTCTCGCATGTTTCTATCATTTGTCATTTCATTATTATTTACAAGTATTTGGACATGTTAGCTTTCATTCGTTATCAATTGGATAAATTTATGTTACTAATAAAAATGAGAGTAAATCTAGTAGAAATTATAAATAATATAATGTTTCACTTCATGTTCCAGAAATATTTTTTAATTAAATTGATAATTGACTATTATTTGCTTAAGTGTCGAGTGTCAACAATGTTTTATCTCGCGACTGTCTACGTTCATTTTTCCAAAGTTGAGTCTCCATGAGTCTTTTTGGCTCCAAAGTTTTGACAAGAATTTAATTATTTACCAAATGAAAATTCCATCTCTTTTTCTTATCAAAGTGAAGCGAAGAAAAAGAGGTCATTAGAAATCCGCGTTCACTTTCTTCTTCCTTCACTTGTCTACAATCTCCTTTTTCTCATTGCCGCTGTGGAGTCGACTCTTTGATGCCAATTTTTGTGGGATTTTATTGCTCTTTATGTCTCTGCATTTGTAATTAAGGCTATGCACATACTTAATCTTATTTTGTTTACTTGCAGAAATATATAGTGATATTAAAAAAATGAATAACACGATCCAATGTGCAATCGAAATAAATACATCCAGTTTGTACGATAAGTAAATGAAGTTCTTTACACTTTGCTTGAACCCATAAATGGATTGAAAGAAATTGAAGAGGCTCAATGCATTTAATTCTGTAGATTATAAGTACAGTAACGACAAATTGCTTTTAATGTCTTGCTTTTGCTCTTTTCTGAGAATTCTGAATGTTATCACATATTGGGAATGTTTAATACTTTAAAAGCCAAAAGTAAAATGTGGATGTGTGTATTCTGCGATGTGTATGCCTATTCTTCACATTATTTTTGCGTAATGCCATTTGCGTTTTATCAAATCACTTTACATCCGAATGGCTTATTTCTTTCATGAGATTTAATGAGAATTCTTTATTTATCTTCTTTTTTTATAAATCGTACCATTTTTGCGCAGTTCGAAGTTGAAAATTAAACGCCAAAGTTTTCCAACTAATCGATAATTTATTGTCCAATTAGTTGTTGTAGTCAATATCAAGATTGGCATAGGTAATAGAAAAGATGAAAAGGAAGATATTATGTAGACATCTTCTCATACTTTAAATGTATGATATGTATGATATTTGCAAATTGTATTTGTATTTGGGTATTGGATAAAAATGAAAAAGGTATTTCCTCCGGCGCCAAGGAATCCTTCCCATGGTCTTCTGCTCATCTCGAGGTTAAACTGATAAAAAGAAGGGCAAGTCTTCCTATAAAGTCAATTACATCAACCAACTCTCATCACCATCTCGCATTTACTCGTTCCTGTGGACGAACATCACGCGCTTAATTACTTATTGATGTTTCCCCCTTTACCTTCATATTTATTTAAGACATTTGTCCATTTCCACGACTCTGGTTTCACTATGATAATTACAATTTTACATTAAATCACAATATATGATTCTATACGAGAAGATATACTTAATATGCAATGTTCTTTGTAAAAATGTCAAGTTTTTTTTGAAAAATGCATCTTACATTTATTTACTAATCGCTTTTATCTTAAATGCCTTCTTAACATATTTATTTCTTTGTTCCTTATCAAGTTTAGAGCCATATTAAATGTAAATTATACAATTTAATATTGTATCTTTCTCGTGTAATCGTGTCTTTTACTTATGCATTTTACTCTTTCATTAAACATTGAACTTGCCAAAAGTCATTGAATTCAAAACCTACAACTTCAATATTACATATTTTATGTGCGTGAGACACTATAAAACTATGATAATATATACTATCAGTATATGGATTTATGAAAATTTGGGAATTGTAAACTTTTGAGATTCTCTTTGATTCAATTAAATGATTTTTTACGTCTTTTCCTCCGCCTTCTTCCTTGGCCCTTCATTAATAAATCAATCAAGAAGAAACCGACGTGGTAGCAATTCCTTCGCTTTCGCCTCACCCTTTTTATTCAATTGCATGTGAAGACTTTACTTGTTCTCTCACTCTTCACATAAACTTACAAGAAATAATAGTTCTTCCGCCCAGCTAAGGCCTTGTTAGCTCGTTAATGTTCAAGACGAGATAAATAAACAAATTAGACTTTATAATATTGATTTCAGTTGAATTTGTACATTTTCTACTTTTTCTCCTAATAAATTCATTGCTGGAATTTGCGATGACAGGATTAGTCAATAAAGATCCAGAGTTAGCTGATATAAGGCTAATTCACTCTATATATAATATACTGATATAAGTAGTGTCTATAATGTTTCTTTGTCTCAGCTTGGAATGCCTCATTGGAATAGATGGGAATTGCCCGTATAAAGGGTAATTGTGAAATAAGTGAAGCAGATCAGGTTGTTTAAAGTAATGCTGAATGGAGAAACAATAAATCGAAGATTCTCATTTATGTTGTCCCAAGGAAAACCAAGGACATGGTGAGACAAATATTTTGAAGACATTTGGAAAATTTAAATATTTAACTAACTTCTTCCATGTTGAGCTTTGGCGCAAATGGGGAATTGAACAAGTGTAATAACAATCTGCGATAACTGATAAGGAAATGGGAGGCTCAACTGACCCGTCTAGACAGAGGTCATATACGCACACATTAATTGCTTCAGGTTCTGTACCATACCATACATTGACTTGAATACATACATTGTATATACCTGCTTCATATACCTACAGTTTTCTTGCCTCATGCATCTCATATAGGATGAATTCTTATATGTATTCATATTGAATTACATATATTTTCATACCTAATGAGTAATGAGTTTCTTCAACATAAAATAACAGCGCGAACGCTGCGAAGATACTGTACAAGTGACAAAGTTTATCATTAATGGATCTTTTTTAATATGAATGCATTTGCAATAAAGTCATATATGTTATATATGATTTTATTAGAATATGAGTTTTGGTTTTGCCTTTAAATACAAGTTGAGTAGAAAACACAAAAACAGCAATGATTTTCAATTGTTTTAATATGCCTTATTTTTACCGAAATAGTTTCAGCCAATGGAATAATGTAATTTAGATAATCAAAAAGTTTATTTAACTCTTTAATGTAATTATAAAGAACTATTTAACTTGCAAATGTACCATTAATATTAAGCTATTTAAGTTAGAATTAATTTTAATGAAAGTTTGAATGATAATGTGGATGATAAGTGATGAATAGGCTAGAATATAAGTGAAGGATCGAAAAGACTTTGAACTTCACCCCAATTAAAAGGGTAAAACCCATTAGTTTTTGTGGATGTTTTGACATCTATGGATCTTCCGATGGGCGCGAGGAGACAGAAGGTTGCACAGGCAATGAATGGACACTTTCATTGGGATTTTCTTCATTCGGGAGAATTTCCTCAAGATTCACCACTTCTCCCTTAATTGTTGGCAACCAGGACGCATTGATGTCATACACATCATTCAAATTGCAATTGCACGTACAATGATTGTCTCTCCCACATGAGCCTCCAGCATACTTGTTGAACGTGTTGTGGATACAAAAATTCGCACATGCCACTTTGCTTGGGCAAAGATTCAATGTTTTTGTGGATTCCTAATAAACAAATTTTCAAATTTTCATTTAGGATTTCATAATGAGAAGAATTAAAAATATGAAATTTTATACAGAGATAAATTGAATGTGAATGGTGCACAATATATTTATAAAATGTAAATATCATCTCATACAGCTACATACAAATATTGAATTATTATGAGACTCAACATAGAAATTGCTTACTAGTCTAACGTTGATAGTTAGATAAGTAAGAGTTGGCTAAAATTATGATTTACCGGAGTTGGACAATTACAATCACATCTTCCAATGCTGGTAGGGGAGAGGTCAGGATCAAAGTCAAGAATGTAGTGTCCGCCGTCTTTTCCAAGTCTTAAACACGTTTCTTTGCAAATGGCATGTCCTGCTTGGGCAAATGGACTCCAAGTGTTCCAAGGCCAAAAAAGGGATTGCGGAAGGAAGATTCGTCCGTCTCTTCCGACTATTGGACTTGAGAAGTTCTCTGGAGATTCATCTTTTCCCCTCGACTCCTCATTAGCCCCAACAAGGAACACATTCTACGAAACAAGAAAAACAATCTTAATTTATAATTTAAAGCTTAAACTTATAGCACCACTTAATTAGTAGTTTTGGCAGATAAGAGATATATGAAAATTCCATTTTGATTAAATTCCATGTTGTTGTTTATTTTAATTAAGGAAATGATTGGGCTTACAAAAATAAGTATTGAATATTTGAAAAATAACTTAATCATTCTTATACGAAATGAGCTTTAATAGATTCTTGAATTTCAAATTGGCTTTAATTCTTAAACTTTATTTCAGATGAACTTCAGTCTGAATGTGAGAATATTTAATGAATAGAATTGAAATCTAGTAATAAAGCCCTCTGATTTCGTTTATTGCTCCAGATAAATAATTCCGCTATGTTCCTTTAAGTTCCCTTGAGGGCTTGTAGTGGTATTTGTGATAATTTCGCCCCTTCAACCAGCTCAGTAAGTCAAAAGGATTCCCTTATTTGAAAGCTATTTTAATGCTTGGTACAGTTATCTAATTCATTAAATGACCCTTAAAGTTTGACACAGCGGTATGTGGCATTTATTTTACGTCCCTTTATAAGTATAAATATAATTTAAGCTCAATGATTCTAATCATAATCTCAAAAGGTCATTAGGCTTCATTAAGGGATAAATTGAAAGGATTAAGAATGAAGACCTTTGGCTCATTTCTCATATTCCAGGTATGCAGAATGGAGTTGAGTGACAATGTGAATAATATGTGTTCATCGCTATGCGATTTCTTCATCCCCGAACCTCGCATTCTCTTTTTGTTCTTCTCTTCTTCGCGGCTCTCACGGCGGCTCTTTTGACAACAAGGGAAAACCCAAAAGACTCGAACAAAAATGATCTCAAAATCAAGAGACATAAGATCAAGCGCTTTCATCACAGGCGCCCCGCGTTTTGTTCTCCGAAAAGAAGAATTCACATTCCCAAAGGCTCAGTTCTTAGTCTGGCGGTTCAACTCAGCCGACCCGGAATCTTCGACATTCCCGAATTTATTGAAGACGCGATTCTCATTGATGGGGTCATTGAAACTCCGATTTGGTGTACGGCTAACCAATACTTTTAATATGTTCAATTTTTGATACTTATGAATTATAAGTAATAATATTATTAAATGGTAAGTTCTAATTTTAACAAAATGTGAATTGATTAAAGTTTGTATGCTTTTATTTATTTTAGTTGAAATTGACGAATTTGTTAAATCAATTTATAATTCGACTTGCGACTCTCCGAGTCAATATGATGAACTTATGAATCAAGATGATGATGAAATTATGACAAATGTCATAAGAGAAGAAGGACGAGGAAACAAAGGAGACGCCAAAAGTGTAGAATTCGAAAATCACCGTTGCGTCCTTTTTCAATACATAGAACTTTTCACTTCCATCATCTTTAGCCTTGAAGCGGAAACGAGCAGAGCTTGTTTACTCAGAGCAATTTGCGAAATTCAAGCAATGGCAGCATTTTACCCTGGGGAAATATCTGATAGCCTTGTTTTTGAAATTGCTTATTTTATATTAAGGTAATATTAATAATCTTACTTTTATAATAGTTAACTTTGTATTAAATTCAAATTAAATCGTTGCTTAATCCCACCTATTTTAATTATTCCGTACTTATTTAATATTCAAGTTTGAACTATTTTGAAATATAGCCCAAGTCAAGGCAGCGGAAGCAGCTGTATTGATGAAAAGACGCGTGAAAATTCATATTTGAAGGCTGAAATGATTGGAGTTCAAAATGGTCACTGTGCACAGTACAATTATCCTTGTCCAATTAACTTTTCCAGAATTTTCCTATCAAATATTTTTCCACAAATGTTACGTCAACTCGAATCATATAATTTTAATATTATTTAAACTAATGACTATTTTTATCAATAATAATATATAATTTAATAATAGTGATGGCAAAAGGTCCCCCATCAAAAGTGAATGATGATGAAATGATGATGCAAATATAATAAATATTTATTTACAAATTAATAAAATTATGTCATTTAATTAAATGGATTTTTATTATTTGTTCATCATTACTTATTTTATGCAAGGTATAATTTGCAGTTACATTCTTCACTTTACATATATACGTTCATATACCCAAATTGAGTTTTCCATACTTGTGAATGTATGATTGAAGCACAGGTATAATCATTTTGTGTAAATTAGATATCTTACGTTATTTATGTTCAAAAAGTATTCTTTAATATTTTCATGAATCATGATTACTTATATTCTAAGTCTAAAGAAGAAAGGTGAATAAGTAAAAACGTTTCTGTTCAAAATATACGCACAGGCACAGTTCACAATTGCAATAATACACATTTGTAAAATAAAATTCCTTTTTTAAAAATCATCATATAATCATTTTTCTTCAGAATTCATGATAATTTTAAAAGTGAGCACATGAGGAGGTTCAGAATTTGATTCTCCTTGTATTTAATATTTAATTACCTTTAATATTAAAATTAACTACAAGATATGTAAATAGTTACAATTTACATCAAACTTTAAAAGAACAAATAATTAAATGACTCGTCGAATTAAAAACTTCCATACATTTCTTATCCATTGGTATAATAATACTATGATAATGCAGTTCAAAATTGATTTAACTTTTCTTAATTTATATTTGAGTTAAATAGGTTATACTTAATAATGTTTAGGTTTAGCTGCGCGCATTAAAACTGAATCACAAAGTTGCAAATAAACTGCAAAAAGTCGAATATTTCACTATTAAAAAACAATCATTGTATTTAAGTTGTCATAAGTTCAACATTAAATAAGTTTAAACATTTAAAATACCTTTTTTTACCAATCATTAGTTTACCCTTTCAAGAATACAAAGGGATCCTCATTAATAAAATACCTACAATTTAAAAAAAAACTTAAAATTGCGCCCGCTGTTATTCATTGTTGTATGAATATTTACTTAGAATTTAAATTATTCTAATTATTAACTTCTTGTACGTCCACATTTATTCGAAATTGTACAATAAAAATTTCTTATTTACAAGTTTAAAAGGTTTTAGAGGAAACTCTATGCAAAATTAAAAGTTTTTTCATCACAGACTAAAATCAAAATAGTGAAATACGATCATGATTATCCTAAAATTCCTCTTTTGCGTAAATATTTACAATTTAGAATACTTTAAACATTTGTAAAATAAAAGTTAATCGTTCTAAATGAACATACAAACCATAAATCCTATAAAAAGCTAAAATGTATTTTTATTCTGACTTAGCATTTTCTCACCTACTTTCCCCATTCAAATTAAATTGGAACGAGGAAAATCGCGGTGAGCGTGAAATTAAGGGAATTAAGAAACAATTTCAAATAACATTACACTTCCTTTCAAAGTGTATAATTTTAACATTCGGGCGTTTTAGCAGTAAGAGTAAGTTTGCCTTGTTGGTTCTAACGATAAAACAAAGAAGATTTAAACATAATAATAAATGCTATGATAATAAAGCTTGAAGTAGCCCTTCGTTGTTATCAGATGATGTTCAGACGTGAGATTCCAGAATGTTGGCTGTAAGGACATTAGGAAGCGGGTCAGTGGAAGAGAGCCGTTTCGTTCCATTCGTCCCCTTTTGATCTTCAAGGACAATGCGAAGGATGTCAGCCGTCCCGCTCAAAGAATGTCGACGATGAGCAGATCTCGATTTCGTCGTCATTCGACTCTTCACTTCCGTCTTCATCTCTTGTGTGAAGTCAAAACCATTCTCAATTGGTAAACCAGCCCCAGACCACGACAATCCACTCTATAAATTCACAAAATAATTTTTTAAAAATGAACAAATGAATCAAAAAATCTTAATTAAATTACAATGTTTGCTCGATGAAGACTCGGGTCTTTATAAGAAATGAATGAAATGTTCGTCGGTCTCGGCTCGTCTCCCAATGAAGATTTCCTTCGCATCTTGACATGAACATCGCCGTTGACGACATAGTTGTTCGTCTCCGTCGGAAGAGAAGAGAATTTTTTCTCGTCCTCGTTTATTTCCAGGGAATTTCCTCCTTCAAGACCGCTACCGCCCGGCCGCAAGGACATCAATTTGGCTTCTAATGCTCGGCTCATTGAACTCACCAAGTCACTCCCTTTGGATTCAACAAATCAAATCACATTATTTACATATCCTTTCTCAATTAGCTCGTTTTCAAATCCACATCCACAAATCTCTTTCAATCCAATTCCATGATCATGCTGGGATATTATTTGTGTGTGTTACATGACCTAAACCAACAACTTCTTGATTATCCCATTCATTCCCTTTCCCTCCTCGCTACTACAGCTCGTTAAAAGCTTGGAGAAACAACTGTTAGTCAATTGAGGCATAATGATCTAAAGAAAAACTTTCAAGATTAAATAAACCATAATTTTGTAAAAGAAAACGTCTTTTATATCTCAATTACCACCACCTATCCCATGATTCAATAAGTCCTTCATATTTATGAAAGAGTGAATTTTTTTTCAGAAATATACATTAATATGAAATATACTCTATTTCGAGACGTAAAACATTCTTCTCAACGTCTTTTGAGATTTCTAATGTCCTTTTAAAAAAAGCTCAGTCTTTTGAGTTTAAATAGTTAATACAAATAATTCCTGGTACATGTTTACTTTTCATAAATATGCACGTTCTTCTTGAACCATGGGATCCATCCAACAATTTTAGTCTTATATCATTTTAGCAAACAAGTTAACTCTTTTCCCTTTGCTAATATAATGCCAATCCAAGAGTATCTAATATACTCACACTTATTCCAATCTAAATCTCATTTCCGTCATATAATCACAATCACCGTGTTTTTCAATTAGGGTTAATGAGCCATTCATGTTATATTTATATAAGTCAATTAAGACAATTAAGGTAATTTTGTGAGTTTTGTAACAAGGATATTATAGGTCCAGTGAATAGTGCAAGGAATTACAAAAAAGGGTAATCCAAGAGGAATAAAAGGGCGACCTGAACCACCCACATTTTAAAGAAGAGGAGTTGAAGAAGAACAGAATTTTGACACTATGAGGTCATGTGGCGAAAATTGGTATACCAGTACCGCGGCCGTCTCACAATCATCACTAATCACATCATTTCACCATTATTACCTCATGTCAATATTTAAAATATGTACACAAGACAAGAAAAAATTCTATTTTTCACAAACTTTTTACAAATCACAATTTTAAAATTTAAATTAGGTAAATGCTTAAAATTACATTTATAAACTTAGTTCTTAATAAATTAACTTAATTCTAAATTAAATTAAATAAAATTACCATCAGAGGATCTCGGCGACAAATCCTCTCTGGATCCGCTGCTTCCATTGGCCAAATCCCTCAGCGAATCCAAGGACCCAAATGCCTTTGGATCATACGGTGTATGTGAGTAATCGAATTTCTTGAGCCTTTGCAAAGTCCCTCTGGTCGCCACCTTATTATAGTCAAACGACGGTGACGTGGCGCCTCCCTTTTCCCCATTCGTCTCTCCGAAACTCGGGAGTCGCTGGCCGTTGCTCCCCGTTGGCGGCGTGTTGCCCTTGAGTTTTGGCCCTTGGCCAGTCGGCGTCGTGGCATTGGAGTTGTTGTTGCTTGACGGGGGTTTCGGCGGCAACGAAGGCAGCGGCGTAAAGGGGGACTTGAAAGGTGCAGGGCCGAGACGGATCGGCCACGTGGTAGCAGAAGTAGGGTAACCAGGCGGCGACACAACACTTGAACTATTGTTTGAACTGATTGACGAGGAACTAACATTGTGTGTAATGGAGTGAGGGAACTGCGGATGCCCCCGGTGATGAATGATGCCTGGAATTACACATTTTGTCTATTAGTTAAATCAATTCAAATTATGTGGTTTAAAAGTGATTTTCGTGCTCGTGCTTAAACTTTTCTTTAAGATTTCTTATCAAATGGCTCAATAAATTAATCTTTGAAAATAAATGAACCCTTAAAAATTTACAATTTTAACCAATAGTTTTAAAGCTTTTAAAAGTGGGATAAAAAACAAGAATTCATTGAGCCACTTAATAAATGTATTTAATAAGTATTTAAATTGAAAGGCACATTGTACACGCTCTAGATGCATTTAACGTATCTCTATGAACATTTAGAGGCGGGATTGAAAATTCATTTACTTTCGATCCTTACTTCCAGCCGCTGCGGGCAAAGTCGAAGAGGAAAAGAAAATCAAATATAAATACAGATAGAATGTATTTAAATAATAAAGAGAACAACACCCAAAGAAGAAATAATAACTAATTTCCTGAGAATTATAAAGCATTGCAAAAGACTATACTTGAAGGATTGTCTGCTAATTGGTCATAAAAGTCTTCGGTCTCCATGTCGTCCTTGGCTTTCCTCCATTCCGCCTCGAGTCGGAGCTTCTCCATCCGCAGACGATCCGTCTCTTCAGCCTTTTTAATTGGGACGTGATTGACATTCGGAGATCGGATGTTGGGCTCGCGGTAGATCATGGCCCGCGTCTCCATTTCAAATTGCCTCACACGCTGCTCGGTTTCCGCCCCAAGTCCGGCGTAAGACCGAATGAACCCTGACTCGTCCACCGTTGAACGCTCGCGGTCCCAAGTTTCTAATGATTTCTGCGGCTGCGGTGGCGTCTTTGGTAATCCCTGCAAAGGTCCAATAGAGACTAATTAACTTCTTTTAATTAATTCCTGGCAAACTCCAAATTAAATGCAATGGAATAATTCCATACAGATGATTGTGAAAGTGCAGACATATTGTTAAAAAGGACAAATAAGTCTCATTTACGTAAGTATTATGAGGAGGTCCTGGTTGACTATGTTGCTTCAATACTTTTCTTTGGGCTGCTTGAATCAACGAAGCTCGAATGTCACCTAAAAGGTTTCAATTAAAGTGAAACAAACACACAAATTAATGATATTAACTCAAGGTAAGAGTTTGAATAGAAAAGCTAAATATAATATATAAATTAAATTACTCTCAATTTTGGTCCCAGGCGGTTGAGATTGAGAAGGGGATTGAACACTGCCATTTAATTTCTCTTCATCGGGACTCGGAGAATCGCGTTCCTTCTCTTTAAACATTTCTGGTGCCTAATTAAATGAATTTGCAATTAAAACTCTCCTCTAACAAATTACTTCGTATTTACGTGACAAAACATTAAAACACTAAAATAATTCTCAGGGTAGAATCTCAATAAATATGATTATACCAATAAATACAATTATAGCAAAAAACAATTAAATAAACATTGAAGCTGAGTTTAAAATATTGACTTACATGATTGATGAGCAATTCCACAATCTTGCATTGATGTTTCATGTCGTTGACCATGGAAGCGACGTTTTCCTCCGCCGTCCTCACAATGGTCGGTCCAAAAACAATAGCAAGATTCTTGGGTTCCATCCGGTTCTTCTCGGAGTTCTCGGCTACCTTCCTCAAATGCAAGAAGAGATGGCGGAGAGTTTCGTAGTTCACGTCAGGGAGGTCGTTCACTAAAACGGAGAGCCTTTCGAGAGCTTTCTGAGGTTCAGCTTCGCCAGCACCTTTGATGAACTCAGGATATCTTTCAGAGGTCAGAAGCGGGTCGGGAAGTTTACGAAGAAAAGATTTTAAAAGACTCGAGATCACATGAACGTCATTCCATCGAGGATCCTTTAAAACACAATTTTTATTCAGTTAAAGCAAATGTTGTATAGTTTTAATTATTTAATATTTATAAAAGAAAATATTAAAATTAAAAATCGGCAAATAGCAATAATGAAAAATAATTTGTTCATTATAGAAAAATATCAATAGTATAAAAAGCTTACTTGTTCAGGACTAGGTTCATTTCCTTTATTTAAACTATCCGTGAGAGCCGCAACTGCCGCATTGTTCCCAGGTATCCTGTAAATCCCCACAACGTTCAGGCCGCGAGACTCCACCGTCTCCACGCAAAACTCTAGGACTCTCGGGACGAGTCCGCTCTCCGACATGGGACATTCGTCCAACATGACCCCGAAAGTTGCACCAGACTCAGGAATACTCGAAGGATTGAACGGCGGCGGCGTGGAGTTTGAATTGCTCGTCGAATGCATTTTCTTCCACTGCCTGGCCACCTTCCCCTTCCAGGTCTTTGACTTTGGTGATGTGGCCAGCGTGGCCGGGTTGGTCGGAAGTAACAATCCCCCGTTGTTCCCGCTCGACCCAGGCGGGGCATAAGGAAGGAGCGAGCGGAGCAACGAGGCCTTCGGGCTGCTCCCTTCTTTCTCCCCCTTGAAGTAATTGTTGTTCTCGGCCGACGAACCTTGTTGGCCCGTCAGAGCCACCATCCAACTAGAGAGATCACTTGAATCTTCGGCTTGAACCAATGCCTCAACCGGCTGAACATGTTCCCCCGTCGTTTTCATCCTCAGCACGTGTTTCCGCTTCGTGTAGTCTTCGGCGGGTTCGATGAAAACCCCGTCTTTGTCTTTGAGACCAATGGTGAGGACGATGGAGGAATCTTCAGAGTTGCTAATGACTTCTTTGCTAACACGTTCCTTACTCAAGTACAGGATACCTGAACGGCGAATTTGAGCCCAGCCTTGACGCCAAGACCGGTAATATCCTCCCTTCTGTAATGTAAAAACAACCGCTTGCTAATTTAAAAAATAACCAATTAATTTAAAATTTAAGTATTAATTCCAGCTAAGGATATTATGGATTTTTATGCTAAGGATAAGTCAGATCAGTTTGATTAACTATAAATAAATAATAATTAATAGGAAATGTTTGTGATATTTACCTTCGTATCTCCAACTCTGATTTTAAAATGAACGGATCCTTCTTTGACCACGGCGGAGTCATCAGGGATTTTGTCAGAACGATATGACCCAAAGTGCCGGAACTCACCAGGGCTGAAAATAAAATAATTAATTTTTTCAATCACGCAGCCCCACATTGAATATAAAGTAAACTAACGTTAGTAAATGAAAATCATTCAAATCACGCAGAAGGCTCCTGTTACGTTCAATTCACTAACAGTTCAACGACATTCAGAACATTTGTTTATATTTAACATGAACTACAAAACAGAGTTATAATTTTAATTCGCCGTCGTAATAATAAATAGGAAATCCAATTTTCTCATTCACGCAAAAATGCATAAATTATAACTCAAATTCCTATTTGAGTTTACCGAACCTTGGCAAAGGTTTGATAAAAAATAGTTTAGTACACATTTTGGTATGCAGTTTTTTAAACAGGCCATTTCACGAACCGTAACAATTATTGTTAACAATCATAGTTTTGTAACACGAGCAGGAATTATCAATATTCAATTACAGGTATTAACTTACATTAAACAAAATTCCTAAATAATGTGAAAATGTACAATCAACATTGTAAGAATTCTCAAACAATTTGTAAAAAAAAAGTAACATGAGAAAAATGTATTAAAATTATGTACATGTAAAATTATGTGAAATATAATAATTACTAACAGCGTGTCTTCAAGTTTATCTATACAAATATATAAAAATTAATTTATAAAATGTTAAAATAACAGTTCCATTCCTATTGTGTTCATTAAAATCATAGATTCATATCTTTAATACACATTTATATGTCAAGTGTGAAGTGGAAAATATTAAAATGTGAGTAGAAGAAAGTTCAATTTTTAACCCCTTAGTCTGTTCTGGGACAAATATATCCCAGCTTAGAATTTGCTTATGTCTGGGCTGGGACAAATATGACCCAGTATTTATATTGTTTTTTATGGATTCTTAATAGTACTCCCATCTGAACGATAATTAAAATTATTCCCAGACTAAGGAGTTAATGAAAGAGGGAAGATCAAAAGCATGGCGGCATTTCATCTCGAGGGAGGAAAAGGAGCCAACCTATCGTAATGAAATCTGAAGGGCTGGTGAGACGTTCGGTCTTCAAAGTACTGTCGCAGCCGAAAGATCCTTCCTTTCGTGAACACTTCGCCGCTCAGGGTTTTGGCCACGCTTCTTCGTCGTTGGCTCGAAGGACGACTCGAAGGACTCGGGGGACGAATTTGAACTTTACCACCAGGGACAACCAAAACCTCACGGCCCTCAACCTCACTACTATTCCTCCAAGAACATGAAGATAAATAATGAAAAGACGCAATTCCTCTTACCTCTTCGTTGGGCTCGTGGGGCTCCCGCTCTTCCGATCCATCTCAATCGGCGAGGAAGTTGCTTTCAGGTAGGAAACTCGTCGTACAAGCCGCTCATTATCGTAATCTATTAATTCAATATTTACATTAAAGTAGGTACTTATATTATAATTTCTCAATCTTTTTTGTTAGCTTTATTAAGATTTTGTAAGGTTTCTAAATTGATTGTTTGAAATTGTTTAAAAATTACCTGGATCACTCTCTCTTTTCCTAAGTATCACATCAGTGCCTATAAATATTGATAAAATTGAAGGTATTAAGTTTTTTAATGAATAAAAATTATAAACAAAACGCGAAAAAAGCAATTCCTATATAGTGTTTCATGATTTGAATAATTGTGAATTGAAATAAAGATAAAACAAGTGAGTGTTTTGTGCAATTAACTTAAAAGCGCAAAATAAAAGAAAAAAGAAAAACCTAAGCGTGGTTGAGCCTTTTGAACCAAGGAGTTGTTACAATTCTGATCATTTCCTCTACTCTTCTCAACAAATCCATTGTTATTATTTAAGTTGCCATTCTGCGAGTGGGATTTTAATTTTGAAAAGTCCACACTCCGCGTGGTAAAGTCCCCGTCGAAATTGAAGTTCTTGGTTGTTGCGGGGAATTTCCTCGCCGGCGGCTTTGGCCCTCTTTTCCTCTCTCCAGTGGGTGGCAAAGGAAGGTCCTTGGGCCGCTGAGGCTTGGACTTGGCAAATGCCTCCCTTTTCCCTTTACTACTCCCATGACTCACAGGAAACCCATCTACACCACTTCCATTGTCTTCAAAAACACCGCAAACCAAATAAGGTCAAAATTAAAAATCAAACTTAAAATCACCCTGGTTATTTTCAAGAAATAAGCGTGAAAAGCATAATAAATGATACAAAAACGCAATTATAAAAATTAACAGTGAATGAAGACAATTAAAAAATAATAGAAAAATCAAGAAGATTAAAAAATGATTTAATCAGAAACTCTAAATCACGCAATCATACATAATATTTAAACTTCTAATTAATAACAACTACTACCATGTACTAGGTAAACTTTATTAGTAGTTTAAAACTAAATAGTAAAGTCAAGAAATAATTATATAAAAAATGAAGCCAAACTGACCATTTTTGTGATTATGTCCAAGAAGTCTTAGGAATTCAATTTCATCGCTACTCGTAGGAATAGTGAGGTTGGTCGGCTTCCAATCTGGCGGCGGATCGCAGTGGAGTTTCCCGCTTCCCACCGCCGTTAAGCGATTCCTCGGCGCTCCATGTTCGGCCGCCCAAGCTGCCGCCGCCACAGCCGCCGCCGTCCTCCCGTCCACTTTGCTTTCATTCTTATTCTCTCTCCAATCCGTTCCGTTCTGCTGGCCCACGTTAACGACTCCGCTCTTGGGCGGCTCAGGCGGCCAAGGAACTTTGGCGAACTTCTGTGGCTGAGCATAGAATTCTTTAGGAAACCCTGGGGTGGAGTTCTGAGCTGGAGCCCACAACAATGGCATGTTCGGCCGCTTCAAAAACTCCTCCTTTTGCTCGCAGCTCCGTCGGATCTTGTCGGCCATGAGGAGCATCTTTCCTTTGTCCTCGCCGCCGTCGTCGGTCGCCGAGGCGACTTGGTCCGACCCCGAGCCTGTCATCGTGACGAGCATGACGGGTCGCGGTGCATGGGCGGACGAGACCCCGTCGCTCACCAAGTTGCTACTCGTGCTGTTGCCCATCATCATGAGCTCATTGGACCCGGAGCCAGCTGTACTAATACTGAACCTGTACCCAGGCCCCGCCGTCTTCCACGAGTTAGCCGCATTGGGCGGGACGGTGGAGAGACACTCCATAGAACCATAGCGATTATTATTCCCTACGAGCGGCGGGCTCAGGACTGTCAAAACACTCTCTGCACTCTTCGCCCCTGCCGACTTCTCCTCGAGGTTCGAACGCACTGCGAGATGGTTAAAGGGGTAGTAGGACTGCTGAGTCAAACGAGGCTCCTTGTAGAGCGAGGCGGGATTGTTCAAATGGGACCACGTGGGGGTCACTGGGGACTTGTAGGGAGTCGGGCGCGGGAGATGGTTTAGGATTTGACCTCCTGATGAGCCACCACCAGGAGGACCGCCGCTGGGAAACGACATTTCGTTTAGGTTGTTCAAAGGGTAAAACACGGATTCGTACGAGGACTCCACACTTTCTCTGGAAATTAAGTCTCCGGACGCGTAAGGGGTTCGGCGATAAGGGCCCACAACGTGATTGTGGTTGAATGGCAAATTCGTCTCCGGTCGGTACGCCTTTTCTTCATAAAACTGCCAAATACAACAAAGAATAATTAATGTCATTATAATTAATAATGTACGACGCTTGCACTAAAAGTTTCTTTGATTATTGACAAGTTTAATTGTTTAATAATAATAATTTACAAGTTTAAATTACAAATATCATAATTAAGTCACAATGATTATGATTAGTTACAGTATTTTATTTGCACATTAATTTATCTACAAATTGGTCGTGTAAGGTCATGTGTAATTTACAAAACCCTTTGATCTAGCCATTTAATTAATAAAGCTTATACATACATATATCCCATTACATTGATTTTCTTAAGCTAAAATTTAACTACAATAGTCATAAAGTTTGGTTCGAGTTTAATAGCCATTATTAAGTTTACATTATTGTAATTACATGAATATAAGTAGCAATTATTGACTACTTAAGGTTAAGTAAGTGATACATCTATAAAAGATTGAGAATTGAATTAGTACAAATTAGTAAAGAAGTATGAGAGACAGAGATTGAAAAAGTTGAACAAAGAATTGTTATATGAAGAATAAGAATTATATATTAAATACGTTTAGCATCCTTGAGGTTTCAAGTGTTTGTGAAAGAAATGAATCGAGCTTTGAGCAAGGCTGAAGTCAAGTCTTTCAAAGACTTCTCACAAACATGTGGGAGTTGTTCGAGTGAGTTAAGAAAGTCTTTTTATCAAACGCATATGAACACATTTCCTATTGAAGTCCAAAGCTCTTCAAAATTTAAGAGACTCAATTAGAAGAAGGTGTGAAAACTCAATTTGGTCTCCCCAACTTCCCTGTGACAATTTCTGACGTCCTTCCCTCCCTCCGCACTTCGCACTCATTATGGATATTATTAGCCTAAATCTTCCTGGATGTGATTTTCCTAATTAAATACTCATTTCCTTTACTCAACCCTACACTCCGCTTCCCTAATGGGAAATCCTACACATAGGAATGTAGCCATAATGTCCTTAAAGTCAATTCAAAACAAAAACTAGCTTAAAATATACTCAAGTGTAGTTAATAAGTCACTACCACCTAACCTAGATTAATTAGAAACTCAATTGATAAGCTTTATAATTAAAAAGTAGATCAATTAATCATATTAAACATTAAATTTCAAAACATAAAGTAACAGAAAGGAACATAGAAACGATAAAAGAATACATTTTTACTCTTTACAATCAAAGAATCAAATTGTTCAAATTTCGAAATCTAAAAATTATCCATGTTGAATTCAAGCGAGTTTAAAAAAAGGTAAGGTCCTACTTAACTTTAAAAAATAATCCCCGAGCAGGAAATGAGAGATTTTTCTGAATAAAATAATTTGCAAGGGTAGTTTTTAATTGGTTGTAAATGGGAGTGAATCGACGGTTTCTTTCTCTAATCGTCTCGAAATGAAGTTGCAGAAAGTTTTTAGCAAAGGAGATTCTCCTTTATATTCCTCTTCGTCCACATTTCTTGAAAGCCTCCCTCAATCACTTCATTATCACTCTCATCATCATGACTCCTTGAGTTCTTCTCGCACACACATACACCCCGGAGGATTGCGTAGAGGAAAAAAACTCTCCGGTACGCCTCCTTATCACGTCTTGAATTAAACGAGGAGAAGGAGGATGACAAGGAAGAATCTCCCTACTATTCCTTTTTTATCCATTCGCAATGAGACTCCTATGTGTATTATCTTATCAAGCACAAGTATCTGCAATGTGTGTATGCAGGAGTCGCACATCCTTCTCAACACGATCAGACTCATATGCCTCTGTGTCTTCAATGTATGTATGAATAGTTGAAGATCAGTAGAATGTTTTATTGACTCACGGCGACTTGGCCATTTTTCCTTCACACACGCGTAGCTCGTTAAAGAATGCGAAATTCCTCTTATAGCTTGAATCTCCTGACGAGGATTCTCTTTGACTCTAACCATTACAATTCCAAAAGACCTCATTAAACTCGGAAAGGTAATTTTGTATACGAGAAGAATTGAAAACCTAAGAATTGGTGATGAAAGACACACGCACAGCGAAAAAGACAAATTAGCTAGAAGTTAAACCTAAAACTTTAACCAATTAAGTATATGGGAACTTCTTAGAATTCACTTCCTTGGTATAATTCTTGATAAATTAATAAAAAATTTAATTGCAAACTTCAACTAAAGAAACGCATCCTGGTAATAAGAGAGCAGAGTTCAAGATAAAAAATCCTTCAACGTCAAATATTTAATTAATCCCTTAATTGTCACTTTGACCTTTTCTGATGCAAACGGTAGATTGAGATGAACCCCACAAACACCCAAAATGAATTATTAAGGCAAAAAGCATTAAATATAAATCAAGTTAGCATAATTGGCAATTTAACATCCAAAACCAACGCAATTAAATAACAAAGCAATTTTCCAGCTACATTAAGTACAAAGTCTCAAACCGTATGAAAACCTCAAATAATATAATTAACAAAAACGAGTTTTAAATTACAAAAAAGCGTTAATAGAATTAAAACATAATTTTGGGGAATGAGTGTTTGGTAAGCAGAGTGGAGTTATAATTTTGAGCGGGGAGCAGAGAGTCTTAAAATAAGGCTCCATGTGGGATTGTCGGAATGCGGGAGCGGAGAGAAAGGAAGAATGTGGAAGAGGCAATTAAGTGAAAAGAGAAAAGTGAGCGGGTGGATGAGGTTCATAAAAGAACTTCTTTCTCAGTCAGCCCACACACACTCCGACGGAGGAAATATCATGTACATGAAAAAACATTTTATACTTATAGTTTGTACACATAATTCGGTTCTATGGGATATCTTACCAGCTGGAGCGTGTCGTACTGTTTCGGAGAGACCTCGAGGGCAAGTGAGTTCCCGGAGCTCTGGATGAAGTGGACCACCTGATCGTAACTCTTCCCGAAAACTCTCTTCCCATTCACGCTCACGATCCGATCCCCTTTGGTTCGTTCAAATCATAAAGGCAAAAAGGAAAAACAAAAGAAAACAAAAGTCAAACCACACCAAAAGAAATCAAATTGGAATCAATAAATTAAATTGTAAAACTGACAAGTTCAATTTTTTATAATCAAATAGCAAATATCACTCAATTCACTCAAATAATAACTCAAATGACAATACAAACTAGTTCTTAAATATTAATATTTTAGACTTTAATTAAGAATTATTCAAATACTTAAAAGATTACAATTCTAAATAATTGTCGATAACAGAATAAGCTTATAATAAAATTAAAGTTTAGATCTTAATAAAAGTTAAACGAAAGCAGGAAATCACTTTGCAGAATTCTTGCGATAAATAAAAAAAATCACTTCGCGAATAATAAAATTAAAAGTGTGAACGAACTCAGCAGAGCTCTTGACGTAGAAAAGTTGAAATTTAAAGTTACAAGAGCATTTATGACTCTTCTGCCCTCCATCAATTACAATGAAGAGATTTTACGACCCGTCGTCAAATACTTAGTCAATATCTTATAAACCCCGCATGTCGATCCACCGACAAACCCTCGTAAAAAACGAATTCAAAAATATAAACGCGTTAAAAAACCCAGAAACTTAATCAAATCTCCCCAATTCGAAGTTGAGCTCAGAAACTTTTTAAATTTAGGTTATTAACTCTATTACCTACCTAGTGTGTATAAATGAAGTTGAATTTTGAATACACTTCTTTCCATATTAAACCAAATGACAGAAATGCTATTGAAATATAGCTAAAAGTTGAAATTAATAATCCGGTCGTCTGATCCTACCCGGGTGCTGAAACATGGGTGAGTGAGAGAGACGAACACACGGGCTTCCGTATTTATCCACTTCAGTCGGAAACCAAAGGAAGAAAACGTAGGAGTTACAAGTTGAGATTTATGCTTGAGGATGCGAATGCGTCAACTTTACCGTCAACGCCTTCGCCCGCTTCTATTCATCATTGTTCCAACTCCCGGGTTTTAAAACAACCATATGAATATAAAATAACCCGGGAGTCTCTCAACGACCTCTACGACTCTTCGTCCTTTTATTTAACTACCCAAACCGCTCCAGGTGGAACAATCATTTAAAATGATATCTCTAAACACAACATACTTACCTACTAACTTACTCCTACTCATTCCTAGTAACTATCTGGATTGACGGATTCCTCAGCAGTCCTAAGCATTTTTGAATTTCCCTCTTAACTACAAGTAAGCTAATGGCACCCCCGCAGTAAACCAATTAAACTTAAAATCACTAAATAAATTAATTCATCATTAGATACAAAAATCTTAATCAAATTACCTTATTCGTAATCTTATTATTTTCATCCCATAGAGCTAGTCTTAACATAATTATCTTAAAATTAACAATTTTGAACTTTAAGACATCAATATTGTAAGTATTCTAAAAACCAAGTTAAATTTAATCAAATTAAAATTATAAAAAATGAAATTTCCAACTGACCTACGCAAAGACCGGCTCGAGCTGCAGGGCCATTCTCCCGGACACTCTTGACAAAGATCGTGTCAACGGGCTCAGTTACCTTTCCGAGCCTCTTGCCCTCATCTCCTCCTTTCCCGCTCCGTCCGCTCTCAACGACACGACCATCCTGAAAACAAAAATATCTTTAATTAACTTTCCCCCAACAATTTCAAGAAACTCAAAAATCATTAACTCCCACCATAACTTCAAATTAAATCTCAAAACTCTCACACAAAAAACTTTAACACGGAGCTGACAGCTTAAACCCTTCAATCCTACACACACCTGGCACAATAATTATGATTATAAAAATAATAAAATAGCTAATCTAGATTTATTCAAGGGGTTTTGTAGGCCAATGGTGACTTAAAAAGAGCCGAAGGAGCCAAAGACTCGTTCAAATTCACGTTCTTCTCACTCTCGTCCCACTTTTCACAATAGGCTTGCAAGAGAGAGATGAAACGTGTAAATGTGAGGCTGAGAGCCATCCGCCAACATTTCCAGAATGGATCTAATTAGCTTAAAGTGACACTTTTCTCCTCCTCCTTCTCCTCCTCCACGTCATTGGAAATACAAAGAATTAGACCTTTTCGTCATCCGCAAACTTGATTTGACACTTTGATAATCTCATGTTCTAAAAATCAGAGACAGTTCTTTGCACTTCTCACCTCTTCCTCAACTTTCATTCGCTTCCCTCAATTAGATATTTAACTTTCCCATTTAATGTTAATTGAATGAACACATTTTCAAACATATCCATAAAAGTTTAATGTTCCTAAACTACGAATAAACTTTAATTTAATATCCTCTATAAAGATAGTCTAAAATTAAAAAAAGAATCCAATTGAGGTAGTTAATTAAATAACGACCAAATACTGGCAATGACAAAATGTAACAATAAGAAAAGCTTAATAGCTAGCACTTAAAGAGAAATAGAGTCACACAAGACAAGTTCACCTTAAAATGAATTCCAGAAAAATGACTTTTATCAAAGTCTTGATAAATGCTTTAAATATACTTACTAATAGAATGAGAATGGCAATATTGCAATTATAATGTATACTTTTGATTCAAAAATCAATTAATAGACAAACCGGCTTGTCAACTTTTACTATCTTATTAAATACTAATAAATTGGATGTCATTTTGCTTATATTCCTATATCATATAGCCTTGTAGTAGCTTCTTTGAATTCCACCTTTAATTAAGAGTCAGAGCAAAATTCAAGGAATTTGAGTCATTCAATTGGTAAGTTCATCGATATTTATAATGAGAGAATCCCCTTAAATTACAGCTAATAGGAAAATGGTGAGAAAAATCTAAAAATTCTGGCACAGAGATTATAAAGCCTCGTCTTGAATTTGAATCACCCAATTTGACTCTTTTCTTCAACTTTCGACGCTTGTCCCCTTTTCAGTCCACACAGATACATCTAGTCTGTCAAGAAAATTCAGCTTTGAAAAATCTCAACATAATCAATTGGAATGAAAATTCCTATTGGATTATGCAGAGAGCCAAAAGAACCTTATAGCCCAAATACAAGAGGACAAAGATAAAAGTTGTACTGTGAAATTTTCCAAACTTCTTTTAACGACGCCTCCTTAATTGGCACCGCTTTAGATTATCCACTCTCATTTCTTGCATACATGCGAAGAAGTAGACGAAATATGCCAAGTCCTCATTGATCCTCATCATGCTCACCATCCGACCTGCCCCAAGTCAAAGATCACGTCGTCTCACGTTTTTTTAATAACTCCTTTAAAAGAAAACGACTGCCTGGCTTCATTAAACACACAATTCCAACAGTGAAGATTCTTTTCGTTTCATCTCATCGCCTCGCCTCTTTTTCGCCTACTCCTTCACTTGACTTGGGCCGAGAAGCTTTTCCCATCAGATCTCATCATTAATAAACAGTAAAATACTCATATTCTGCCTGAATGTTTGTAAAGTTTATATCTAATAAGCTTTTCTCCATTTTCTCTCGCACCTTAAAGGCCATGTTGTTAAATAGGCAAATAGGTATAAATTCCTTTTCATATCGAGCAAAAAAGGGAATGAAGTAGCGAGGACGAGTATGATAATAAACCTCCGCAAACAATCACCAGGAAATATTATGTATTGAAAATGAATGAATTTGAAATTTTTCTCTACTTCACACTGTTTACACCATCATTGCCTTCATTGCCAATTGTATAGCATTTCATAGGTGTGTTTATTTCTTATAAAGAACAATTCCTCTGTTGTTCAAGTGTTCAAGCAAGGGAAGTAATTGAAGATCGAGGAGAGTAAAATGGCAAGCGAGATTTTCTCTTTTCTCAAAACATCTCGTCCGCCCACCAATTCGCCGTCTCCTTTTCTCATCCCATTGGGAAGGGAGAGATTGAGAGAGACAAATGAGACGGGGGGAAATGGGAATGAATTCATTTACCTCCACAAACGGAATTTGATCTTTATAACTGATTTTTTACGCATTGTTCACGACGACGCTTCAACCTGAATGACGTTCGCATCTCCGTCCGTCCCAACCCCACGACTCGAAAGGAGTGAACGAACGGATAGGAAATTAGTAAATGGGTCTAATGAGTTATTAGAGCACGGCGAGGAAGACGCTCATTCTGCTAATTACTCCACTCGCAAATACAAAAAGAAAACACTCCGTTCCCAATTACGTTCCTGTAGATTACTACCCGTAAATAATTCCCTCTTCTAGTCAACCGTGCTTTAATTTCCTATATACCAAGTTCAAAATCTAAAGATTTTATACATTTTGTGATTTTGCAATATCAGATATACGCAATTGCGGGCTATACTACGAGGTAAACTTGATATAATTTATAGTTTAGCCGTGCTAAAGTACAAATATTAGGGTAAAATTACTATGATGAAAATTATGCCTATATACAATTGTTCTTTATGAAAGAAGTGTTTTCGAGAGAGCAAATAGCAATAGTAATAACATAACTAACAGTAATATGGGAATAAGTAGAGTTCTGAGTCGGGGCTAGTTGAATTAGTTAAACTATGCTTAATTAAGCGCATAGGATTTAAAGCTAAATTCCTGACTATTATTCTGTGAATTAGTTGTGTTGAATAAGAACTGGATGTAGTATATACAAGATAACCTTTAACTTGCGTGTTATAAAACAAGTGAGAATTTGCAAAATGAAACAGTACATTCAGAAGAGCATTGAAAAATATTCTCAGAGAGATACTTTTGCTATGCTTATGGTTTAATTCCTTAATATGAGGAACATTGAGCTGAAGAAGATTCGTGATTAAGAACAAGCTCTAGTACGTGTCTATTCTTCAGAAAATATATTTCTCACTCATGTATTTAGCAAAATATGGTATACATTAGTTATATAAGAAAAAAGAACGTTCTGTCCATTTCGTAAGTCTGATTGTTCTGACTCATTACGAGGGCGATTCATAGGTAGGAGATATAAAGAAATTCTCCTTTTAATCTGCAAAACGTTAAATGAAGGTGGTCTGTGAGAATGAGAATCGTATCAAATCCGCTCTGACTCACAACGTCAGATCTCATTAGCTTTATAATTCGCAATCCTCCAAAGAAGGTTCATTTGCAAATTCATATGAAATCTATGTAAGTTATTCAGAAACAAGGTGAATTGATATGCTATGCTCAAACAGCATAAAAATCTCCTTATAAAGTTGACATTTGTATATTGAAACGATAAGTTAAAGGAAAAATTAAAAATAAGGAGTTATTTTTATTACAAACTTTTAAAGTTAATTTTTATAGTACTCTTTATGCGGAGATGTTTGAGACAACTCTCCAGAATAAAAAAATTAAAAGCACCTAATGGGTATTTGGTTTTTGTGCGTTTAAATGAAAATATTGTTAGTAAATAAATATTTCAACTTACATTTCCGTAAATATCTGGAGGGTAGACGATGAAATGACGCAAGGTGAATCCAAAACCATTGTGGTACCGAGGAATCTGCACGAATCTCAGCCCGAGAGCTCCCTATAATGAAAAAAATTAGTTTGAATTACTAGTTTTATAATTTACTTAATTAATCACATTAATTTGAAAATGCCAATGATGCAACTGACGAGAGTAATTATGTTTGCTAAGAATGTACAGCGTCACCAGTTAGTCTTGTCCAGGGGTCTACAGCCTTAACTACAAATGCCACAACAATATGCTATACACCATTCGAAAGAGCGTCAAAAGTTACATAATTACTGACATAATTTTCATTAAAATATTCCAATGATTAAATATTTCATGAGGGCATTTTGAAATGTATTAATCTGCTATGAGTTAACACAGAATTAAAAATGCGGGAAAGTTAATGTCTTAATAATACGCACTAATTAAGTGTGAAAACCTAATTGAATGTCGCAATTGCTCTTTAAAAATATTAATTTAATCAATAATTTTTGTTACATAAATTGATAGAAAAATTCCGGAAAACCATTCCTGCCATATCTCGTCACTATGAAAAAACCTTCCATTTTTTAATCTCAATTATTAAAATATTTAAACATTCGAATATTTTAATGAAAATTATGTCAGCAGTTATGTAGCTTTTGACGCTCTTTCGAATGGTGTATAGCATATTGTTGTGGCATTTGTAGTTTCGGCTGTAGACCCCTGGACAAGACTAACTGGTGACCCTGTATATAAATAATCTCACTCGTTCATTTATCATGAAAGTAGAATGATTAAAACATATATTTATATTATGACATAAAATAATTCAACTTGATTGGAAACGATCTAATAAAACGTTTGCAGAATTAAAAGAATCGAAAAAAATTGCGAAGCGTAAAAGCACACATCCGTTCGAGTTCTTGAGGACCTAATTTTAGCAAAAGAATTCGGGAAAAGCGAGCGAAAAGATAGCCAATACACATTGGGTGATCTCTTTGACTCTTCTTCTGCTCTTTAACAGACTCATTCCTAAACATTTACTCTCCCTTCATCCTATTTTTATATGAGAAAAAGGAGAGCAATTCCTATTTTTACGAGAAAAACTTAATTGGCAAATAATACTTTGAATGCTCCGCATCTCTGGCTCTCCCATCTTCATCGCTTCTTTCACCCTTTCAGGCAGTAGGGAGATAAATGTAAAGAATCAATGTTTTGACCTCATCAAGAATATAAGTTTTTTTTAAGGTGTATTTTTAACATTTATTTCCCCATCACTCAAAATTCTGTTTATGAATACAATCTATATATGGTAGCATAAATCTATACAACCATATATAATATATATATTTCTATTTTTATATGAAAACCTTAATTGGCAAATAATTGTTTGGATGCTCCGCATCTTTGCCCTTTCATCCGCAGCTCCTTCATTCCATTTAATTTCGCCTAAAATCCACTCACGCGTTCAGCTCAAATATAATAACTATTTACAATTACCCAAAAACAAACTCAAAATCACTAAACTAAGTGCTAAATGTACTATTAACCTATTCATTTATACGTTAACTGTATTTTGTTAATAAACTCTCTCACGCTTCTTATTTTTCCCATCAAACTTTACGCTACAAACTTGGATTTGAGCTTCATCATCCCCAGAGCGGTAAAATAATATGTAACAAAGAATCCCTTTAATTCCCATATAAATTTCCTTTTATCTCATCTCTCCAACGCTCCTCGTCCATTGGAGTCAAAGGGGCTTTCAACAGGAGTTTCCACAATTAAAAAACAAACAATGGAACCCGATGAGCCGATGACTCCAAGAACATGAAAATCCCCATTGAGAAAAAAGGAGTCCGTGTGAAACTCGTCAACTTCCTCGTTGTTTCCTCTTGGCTTCCAAGCACTCCACAACGTCTTCACACGTAATCCCCATATATTTATATAGGCATTAAAAAAGAGCCCGTGGGAGGTTGGGCTGGTGAAGGCGGAGACCTACAGACACCGCATCGGATCCACAGGACCAGCATGAGAGAATAATAATGAATGAGGCCAACAAGGTCCTGTCAAATCCTCTAGCCAAGTTTCCACCGACTCGGAAGAATTCAACTCCAAATTCCCCATAATAATATGTATGTGTTCGGGGGAGATGCTCCTATGAAATGTATCCTCTAGGACGATGGGGATGATCCTCCTCGTCATGCTCCTCATTTCCACAGCGGATCCGTGGAAAAGAGGTAAAAGGAATAAACAGTTATTTCTCATAGCTATTATAAAAAGTAACAATGGGGGCTCTATTCACGACTCACTACGCCATCCTCTAATTCACCTTTAATACTTCCGTATTAATCCCATCTTAATTATTCTCTGCTTCAATAACAAATGACATAATAAGCTGAAATAAAAAATCTAAGCCATTCTCTCTCATACACATTTAACTAAAGAGCTAGCAATCCCAAACATACTTTTCTTTCTTTTCTTCCAACTCACCATCAGCGCTTTCCTCTCATCTCTCTCTCAACACATATTTGCATATTTTTCTCAAGATTAGTTCCTCTTCCTTTAAGGTTTTATAATTAATTAAAAATCCAAACATGGCATGATCTGTTTAACTATAATGATAAAATTCAATAGTGGAAATTTAATTAAAATTTTAATTGCCCTTTATAATTTTGAAAATATAATTTCGATTGTTCCACATGGCCCTAAGTACAAGCGTAGTCAATTACGCTTGAAAAAATCCTAATTTTAAATCCGAGGGTCAAAGAGGCACAACGTGATTCAAGTTTTATATATAAATCGGGCGAGAAGGTAATGTGAAGGGGAAATGTAATTGGCTTCGGTGGAGGCTCAAGAGGAATTCCAAGATACACAACTTCATCCAATTTACCATATGCACCTCGCTCCAACCAAAACTCCGCTCACAAGACTTCCAAGTTATGCGAGCAAATATACATCTGAAGATCAGAGCATATAATCTATAGCCATACATAATATCAAACATTTAGGTTGTGAGTGAAAGAAGTTGAGTGGGTCTTCTGTGTAGGATGAGAATATGAGCCGACCAGACTGCTTGTCTTTTTCAATCCATTAGGATTCGATACGAAACATTTTCTTTTTCCAAAATATCTCCACTCACTCACTCGGAGCTTGAGAAAGTGGAGTGTATGAAGACTCATCGGAAATTGATAAATGATGCATGACGCTGGAGCTCTCCATATCCCAATCCACACACACACAGACCGACTTGAACTTCTCCAACTTCCCTCGACTTCATCGAGACGAGATGTTAAGAGAGATGGATAAGAGTGGCAAAGAAAACATGATTTTTCCTCAAGGAAAAACTTTGCTCCCATGACTTAACCTTATTATACACGCCTTCTCGGCTCCCGCAAACTTTCCTTCAAAAGTGGTCAGACTTTGATTCCCCTTTACGTAATCATGACACGGAAGATCCTGGCTATACAAGCCCATCCTAATGCATCCACCTATTTTCACATTTATTTCCACGCTTCAATACTGGAACAAAATCCGAACAGCACTGATTTCATACAATACGCACGAGCCAAAATTTAACATTTTTCATCATGTCAGCTTTTTTACAAATTAAATAAACTTGATCATTATATCAAACTATCCTGTGATGTGAGTGATCTCTCAAACAGTAAAATATTTATAAATAGATAAAGCAATAGAAATACATCCATGAATGTAAGTGTAATAAAGTTATTATTTGGAATTTAATCCGAATTGAGCTTGATTTGTTCTTTAATAATAAAAATTCTCATTAACCTTATGCATTACAGTAAGTAATTGTTAAAGCGGAGGTAAAATAGCGTATTATGAACTTATAGGTCGGATTTCTCCTTCATTACATGATCATTAGCCGGGTAGAGAATGCACGAAGAGACATTTGAGTAAAGGAGAATCAAAGATGAGGAACAATATGAATATGATTGAGAATAATCGTCTCACGAACCTATACAGCACGAACCAATTTTTTATATCACATCAATTCATGTAATTTGACTCTGTAATGAATCGTACTCAAAAGGCATAAAGCACAAGTATTTATTCTCCTTATCGATAAACTTCGAGTTGAATTTCTCCAATGGAACACATCTCTACTTTTCTACTGGCTGAACCGCTTAGCACAACTTTGGTTATTACACGAACACTTAAATGTCTCACCATGTGCAGGACATCATTATATGGCGTAGGAATAAAATAAGTCAAATAATTCAGACCAATTTTAAGCTCAACTGTGCACTCCGACTCTTCATAATAAACTTCGTCTAGACCTTTAACAATCCATAAAAATTTGTAACTCAACTTCAAATAAATGAAGAGAAAAGTTGACGGCAGGATTTGCCAGGAAAGTTTTCAACTTTTTCAACATCCGCTCAAGTGAGTTTATGAAGCCAATTATGAAATCAAATACAATGCGGAAATAAATTCTAAGAATCGAATCAAAAGACAAGAAAAATGACAATTTAAATGTCAATTTTCATCCGACTTTTCCCTTAGATTTTGGAAACTTTTAAACTCAATTTATAAAAAAATGAATTCTAGGAATAATTATTAAATTTCCAGTGACATAAAATACATTATTTTTCCAAAGATGAAAACTCCCACTGTATTCAAATGAAATGGGCAGAATGAGAGTTTGGCCGGGAAGTCAGAGTGCATTTGGAGAGTTTCTTTCTCCGCACAATTAGCAGGATGAAAGGGAAAAAGACGAGTGACAGAATACATGAAAATGGAATTAAAATCTCTTTTTAGTTCCAAACGAACCTCTGCCCTTTTCACAAACCTCTTAATGGAAAATCCTCCTAATGGACTCACTAACGCGTAGTTATATAGGTAATATAAATATAACCTAACAATATTCTCATCATCCCCGTTGAATAATTCCTTCAAACACTCAAGGCATTATTATTATCAAACTTCTAATCAAGCAATACACATTATTGAGATCCGAGCAGAAGATAAATGATTTAAAACATCTCGAGAACCTCATGACCCTTTTATATTTAATTACATTCACTCACAGTCAGTCACACTCACTCAGACTGTAAAAGGTATTTTTCTATTTGAACAAGTGGATTTCTCTGTCAAATACTCAAATATAATAATGAATTGTTCATTATTTCCCTATAGTCTATATTAACTTTAATGTACTAGGTACTCTAATCCCCTAATAAATATATTTTCATCTCTTTATCCGCACGTGGCAATATCAATATTTAATATTAATATTACAATAGATTAGTTTAGCAGTCTCTTATAAATTCCAAAAAAACTAATATTCTTGAATATAATATAAGAATTACATAAATGTATTTTAGAAGCTCCGTGAAAGGTCAACGAGCTGAAATGACAATAATAAAATTATACATTTTATTGCACTTGAGCTTCTGGTTCTTTGAGCCCTTTGTTGACATTCGTTTTCTTTAAGAAAAACCCAACTGAGCTCTTTCTAAAGAACCCAATTGAATCCTACAAAAGGGACATGTGAAGGAATAAAACCCTTCTATAAACCAGCTCAATTTTAGACACAAGAAAATACAACTACTACAATATATACAATAAAAAATAACAACATCTAAATGATACACACAATGCAAGTCAAACAGTTTAAAAGTATCATATAAGGAAACAGAAGGAATCTCTTATGTTCTTATTCTTATGTTCTAAAAAAACAAAATGGCAATGACTCTCCATTTCCACTTCCACATCCATCCAATTCTAAAGAAGAATGAGTGAAAGAATAAGGAGAAATTGAACAAAAAACCCATGCAAATTCACACCATGCTCAAATTCATAAAAAGACTCACAAAGTTGGGAAAAATCGAGGAATATCTCAAAAGTTTCTCACAAAACTCCTCGTCCAAATCTATGCACACATTTCTTTTAAAATCCCCTCAAGACCAACATTGAAATACACCTTTCCAAAATATTGCCCAAGACAAGAGAGGGTAATTTGACACCTGGAGGTGCATAAAGGAAGATAAAAAGGAATTAACCAAACAATTCATTACAAGTCATTAGCATAATGAATGCATAATGCATTCCTCCATGCGTCCTGCATTCATAAAATTCCAAATAGCCCAACATGTGTAGTTGAATTCCATTTTCCCTCGATTTAAAATTCAATTGCCTCCAATACGCATATAAATGACTGATACACCTCGGAATAAAAAACAAAACTCCCTACCTACATTTTGGCCAATAAGACAATGGATCGTAAAATGATTCAAATGTCCTTATTTTCCTTCTACTCCCGTGTGGAGTCCATCAGCTTGAACCGGAATAAATTTCTGCACACGGAAATCTACGAGTTTAATAAGCCAAGGTGTGTTTGAGTGTGTGCTGTGGAGTATAATGGAAGGTCCACTATTACGAATCCGATTACGTGGAACAAAGGAGAACAACAATAGCGGATGAGTTGATACTCGCAATGTATAATACTCTCAACTAACAATGGGCCAAGAATCTCTCTACTCAATAACCTTAAACTACATACTTGTAGTATCAGGCTTATAATAATAAAAACATACACACCTTGTTATATTTACTAACCCCTGGATCAAACAATTGTGCGATATTATTAAATTCTTCCCTATATAAAATACACTGGATTAAATACACCAACCGTATAGAAATTAACACTTCACTCATATACACTTCCAGTATTGGATACAAAGTTGTATAAAATACAATAGTTAAGCTATAGACATAGTAAGTACACTTATATACGCCACAAAGAATTGTATATAAATAAAAGAGTGTCGAATTGAAAAGGGTCTAATGACCTCCGGGACTTCCTCTAACAGGGAAGAATACGAGAGAAAAAAGGCAGAAGCAAAATTGTTATTTCCGCCCTCCTCATTTTCCCTCATCTTCTCTTCATCCAACACAAGAGCCAACCAACATTATTTGCCATTATTCCGACCAGCCAGACAACAGCGGCGGACTCAGCGAACCTCTTCTTGCAAATTGCACTTTGGGGCAACAATTAATTCAAACCGTCCGCCTCCTTTGGAAACGCTTGAGATTTTTAGAACAAATTTGTCCTTGTATGCAGTCGGAAAGGAGGATGAAGCGACGAGAGAACAATGGAATTTATGTAAATGAAGTTTACAAGCAAAGAAGGGGAAATAATTGTTGTAATAGAATTAATAATAAATAGAAAGGGCAAAACAACTTTTTCATACTCCAAACTCAAATTTTATAATATTGCATCCTCCACATATGAAAGTATAATATAGTCATGTATGAAACAGACAGTCTATATGAAATATTATAGGTAAACACACCTTCTTCTCAACATTACACGATTCTGCATTGTTTGTAAGAAACGAGCGAAAAAGAAAAATTGCAAGGTGCTATAAAAGGATAAAGACACTAAATGGGTTTTATGATAGATATAATTGTTATTGTTCTTCTAAGCAAATAAATATGCAAATATCTCTTTACATTTTGGACAATTAATTTGAAAAAAAAAATGAAAGCCAAATTTCCCCCATATAATTTTTTTGACCAATTTCGCTCTTCAACTTAACTAGCACGAAATAAATGGGGATTAATTAGAAAAAAGATGCGAACGAAGGAATTTTCCTATCTTGACAAAGAATCAAATTCTCAAGAATGAAAAATCAAAAATGAATTCGGCCAAGTGTTAAAGAAACCCAACAAAAGAGATTTCTTTTCATATTCGCTCAATTGAACCGAACAAGTCTTTTTTTGGCAAAAAATTGTAAAATGAGTATCTCATCCTATTATATGAGAGCAGAGGATGAGACGAAAAAAAGTCAAGGGTTTAATACAACTAAACTCAAAAGAAGAGATACGGGAAAAAATACCGCTTGCGTCACCACACTTATTGTCTCTTTCAATTCCTTCGCATCTTTCATCGACTCCTCCTTTCCCCTCCCCCTTTGGATTCAATCTTGGAAAAGCCAATAATATGAATTTATATGAGAAATATGCCTCACTGAATTTTAATATTCTCTTTACTAAAATTTAAAGAAACTCGAAACATGATCATTTGCCCATAATAAAAGCAATAATAGTAATATATGCAAAACCAAGATTTAATATATTTAGGTCCTGAAGGAACAAATTGAAAATAGTGATGAGAAGATTCAATATCTATGCAATAATGTAACAAACAGACCAAGTTGATACATTCAATATAATGTGTTTTTGGCAAATACTTGGAAAAAAGCCTACTGGCAATTCTAAATTGTTTCCCAAGTTTGAATCGACCAATAAAGGAAGAAAATTAATTTAAAATCTCATCTTATATCCCAAGGAGAAGAAAAGTTTAAATGACCCAACTATGTCTTGAGTTAATTGAGCAATTTGGAATTCCAATCGCCCGCCACCAGCCGCTAAATTCATTCGAAATTTAAACAATCCCAAAAATCAGGCCCAATTTTCCTAATGGCCAAACTGCGTCAGCTCTTCTTCAAATTTGAATAATAGGGAAATGAGGCTTCCAGTGAAATTCCCACAAATTATCAGACACTAACCGAGAAATCGGGGAATTGTGTTCATTATCCCCTTTCTCATTTTTACAAGATGTAAATGACATCCAAAATAAGCATAAGATAAAGAAATCATATCCGTCTTGTTAAATCTCCTAGTAAAAAACCATCTTATTAAATTAAGTGATAAGAGGAAGAGAAGCTTTTCAAAAATCCCAATTTAACTAAACATCGTAAAGTCTTTTAACTTAATGAGCTAAATGAACCATTTGCCCTCAAACATCTCCTCCCTTTGACATGTGAATGTTGAAATTAGGAATTTCAACCATCTCCTTTTCGATAAAATCACCGCTAATCACACAAATAATCCTTCTTAATATAAATCCCTCCTCGCATCAAATTCACAAAAAATGGCTATAAATTCCTTACCTATCCGTAATGCCAAATCCGCTTCTTACATCACAACTCTTCGTTTCGTATATTCTAATAGTTATATATAAATCTTCTTTTAAAGATCAATAACTTTTATTAAAACATTTTATAAAATTAACACTCAAATTAAAAACTCAACGCTCCTTCACGCGCCAAATCATTTTGAATTTTTCCTCTAAAACTTTTTAATAAGAATTTAAAAACACGAATTTAACTCCACTTTAAAATTTTGTCGTGTGAAATGAATATAATTTGAGTGAACTTAAAAATTATTTTCGCCTTTTCGTATCGGAAGCATAATGATAAAGGAAAGGTCGACAAGTGGCCGGGTATTGAAAATAATGAAAGACTCGTATTACACAAAGGGTAAAAAGCCGGCAAATAGGGGAAATTATGACCGGAGTGGAGCAGATATACAAACTAGAGGAATATGCCCTGGGTGAGTGTGGTGTATATCTGTTTGCCGTGTCCTAGCCCTACTGAATCTGGTGGTGCATTGGCAGGAATCGGGGAGGAAAATGTCTAACTTTGGTGGGATGAGTCCTCCTCTTGTATTACCTATATCATCCCCTCCCCTTTATAACCCTACTATGCTCATCCTACTCCACATCCGCATATCCCTACCCTATGCATATATACCCATAGATTATACACTCCAGCTGTCTCCCTATACATCTCACTCTCAAACACGAGCAGAATACGCTTAAAATCTCTTATACATTGTCACTATGCCCAGCCAAACTCTATTCAAAATTAAAAATATATCTCACATTCAGTGTTTGCACTAGTAGAACAGAGAAACATAGTGTCTGGGGCATATATAGCTATAGTGGAGTGAGTATGTAAAGGTATTAAAGGGAATTTTCTCAGAGTGAGAATGCATAGGAACGGGGTGGGTCGAGGAACGTGGCTTTTCTTCTCCGGATCCGAAATAATTCCTCCTTGGAGGGAACGGGGGATCCATGGGGTGGAGTAATGTATACTTAGAAATTACAGCCAGGAGTCAAGACCCTCCAACATTTCCCCCAATGAGGAGAAAAAAAGGAGATCCCCCCAAAATATCTATTTATACTCCCCGCCGAACACTATAGAGAGGAACAGGAGAGTTATTCCGCACATTCTCCCGACATCCCCGTGATTCATACTTTCTCCTCCTCTCATCTTTTTTATCTCCGCAATTGTCCTCAACTTGCATGCAAATCAACGCGAATCCCTCCAGAACTCCTAACCTCTCCTTAGAACCTCTCTCATTCTCGGCCCCATTCAAAGCCAATGAGCAATAGCTATTTCAATAACCATTTCAATAATTTGACTTTGTATGATTTTTTTTATTATGACTAAACATGAGATGACTTTTTGCATTTTTGCAAAGATTAACACGGTAATTAATAATTATCATAAAAGCTCATTCGTGTAGAGAGACAATTACAAGGATCCAAATGCAACAGACACTTCCAACGGGACCGCTCATTTCTGATAATTTATTCACATTTAGACTTATGCATAGTGGCGATATATTTAAATTTGGGGAAGAAGATAGGGAGATGAGGAATGTGACAGGCGGAATGAAAATTAAAAAAATTAGCATAAATATCGATAACTGGGTGCGGGGACCGATCGAGCAATGCACATAAAGCCATGAATCTCTATTAACCTCTAGTAAAAACATTTCCTCTACCTTCCCTCGTTGACGTAGAGGGTTCTGAGAAAGATTAAAGAACTATAAAACCTTTTTTGCCAAAATCAACATTTCCATTAGGAACCCAAAAGCTTAAATTACACCAACCGCTCAGACTTCGGCTCTAATAGACTTCGCAATTTGTGGAGCAGCTCTAAGCTTATTAGCATAAACTCACAAGGTGTCCTTTCAAATCACAAAACTCCTCACAAACATCTTCACGTAATTCTCATCGACCTCCAATTGAGCCAATTCTTTATTTCCCTAGACGTCACTGAAATGAACTTCTCGGAATCATCTTCACAATTTTTGGCTCTTTACCTAATAGACGTCCGCAAGAAATTTAAGCTCCCTTATTACACACAATACAATCCAAATAAACATTTGCTAAACCTTCATATACCTAAGTATATATCCAACTTTTATAAAACCTCATTTCTTAAAACTGTCTACATTCTCTACTATTAGGTAATAATAATTTATTATAATGAAAACATACACTATTTACCCTTCATTATCTATCAACTTAGCTTCCTATTCTCGTTTAATCTGAATAAAATCTAATTTACTATGACACAGAAATACAAAATGAAAAATTATCTAATCTAAAATACACTCAGGTAGTATTATATCAGTAGAAAGAACAAATTAGCCATTAGAATTAATATTATGATGTGAATTTCTGCTTGGCCTGACAAGAGATAAGAATCCCCGTAATACAAGTCACAATGAAAAATGATTTTGTCAGTGCGCAGACACATTTAATAACAAAAATGCGTGTTCGAACATACGTACGACTAGGTTCGGTTAGTAGGATTCGTGTAGTGGTACGAAGGCAATTGTTGTAGTATGTCGGAATATAAAACCGGACAGAAACCACAGTTCCGTGAATTACAAGCCGACGCGTATGGTAGGTGCGTATTAAATATGATTTTGAAAGTTAACAGGAGGATGTTTGGGTTAATGTGTGTAAAAACGAGATGATGATGATGCTATCACACATGATTATTCCAACTCCCCCGATACCCTTTGAATTCCCTATGTTACGCTAATGCCTAATTACTTCGCTTCTGCTTTAATGCTCATCCTCTCCGACACTTTTACAAGAATCTCTCATGTTGAACGAGAATAAACCATTTCCTACACAAAACGAAATGATCAGAGTTTACAATAAAAACCTAAAGACAATTCCATTAATTTTTTATCTTCACTACAGATATGCTACTGCTGCAATTTGCGAAATAATCCATTACTATTATTTTATCAAAAGAGATGAACTCATGAATGCATATTTTCATTTTTTCAATTCTTGTATTACATACAAATCAACGTGTCCCAAGACTTATGATTAGGAAAATTAAAAAAGAATGTTCATCTTGGACAAAGAACAGTCATGTACAAGTTGAATACCCATTTTATCTACTAACATTTTAACTTGACTGCTAGTTTAGCTCAAAAATTGATGAAAACAAATTGGAAGGTAAACAAAGGGATCCCTTTTTCAATTTGGTGTATATTTAAGAGAAAATCCCCGTCAAGAGTCAAGTGAAAAGACAAATGATGGAATGAATGTGCGAAGATAAGGAAATTGAAAAAGTGTACGTGGACTCTTAAAAGAGACGAGTGGCTGGGATAAAGAACCGTCGTGGAAAGGGGAGATCTATGGAGATCCATACATAAATTAAGGAATAGAAAAAAGAGAGTTTCACATTTCACTTTCCGATATGAGCAAAAACTTGATTTCAAAGTACAGATGAGTCCAATAGTCGAATAATTTTCGAGAGAATGTCAATTACCGTTCGAGCTCTTCAAAAAGAGATAAACAAAAATGGATTTTATGCTTTTAATTCCCTCATCCTCTTCCTCCAACGTATCTTGCAGTAATTCCTTGTACCATGTTAGCTTTGCCTTCCAACATCCAAGTGAAGTCCTCAATCAAGCCTTAAGGGAAATTGCATTGAGACCACAGGAGATTAATTGTCAGATTTGAATCTTTACCTTTTGCTAAGTGAATCAACATGTTTGGTTTCTCCTAAAAAACTCGAAAACGAGGGATTCGTGTCAATGATGATAAAACGAGATACGCCTACACGACTATAAACATACTCTTCAGTTACAAACTCTTTATCCCCGTTTCTCCTTCAAAATAATTAAAATATCAAAAAACATCACCGCCTTCATCTTTTTATCTCACAATATCTAATTCTATCCCTATCAATTTATTTCAATATTCAAATTTAGCACATTTAATACCAAGTATTGAGCAGCCGCGCCATCAAAATAATCATGGTATATTTTGCTTATATTGATAGCTTAACTAGTTAGCTCTATGATATAGGTAAGTAATGCCTCAAATATAAATGTATAGCACTTACCTATTTATTAAATCCAACCCCCTGGATCCTCAGTTGAGATAAGAAAAGATGAGTAAGAGTCTATTATTAATTTATAGAATAAAAACTTTAAAAGTCACCACCACGGATCTCACACAAGTGACATAGGCCCAAAATCCACAGTGATGTCTCAATGAAACTTTCAATATCTCCCAGACCTCCTCCACAACACACACACAGACACCAAGCACACACTCACGTAATAAAATATTTTATAAAAGATATCGTCTTGACCTTCAAGTTCCCCAAAAGTACACAGTCAGAGTCAGCACAACTCAAGTAACACTGAGGGATAAAAATGAGTTTGTAGAGGAGGAAAGCAGTAAAACAATAAATAATATACACAAACAATCATAAAAACTAAACAGTGAAGAGTCTTTCCATGTCTTTCCAATTCTTCACTTTCAATTTTACATCATTATCTTCCATATGTCTCTCCACTCCAAGAATCAATAATTAATAATAAAGTTAATACTCTCAAAATGAGTGGCTAATAATCTAGTCTAATCAAATTTCAAACGTCTCAAATTCAATGCTGACTTAAACTTTATTATTCCTTTCTTTTTTCCTTATCTAACATAACAATCAATTTCAATAATTTCCCTCACTTCATTAGCACCATAGAACACTTTGGCTGAGAGCCTTTAAGACTTTTCAAAGACGTTAACGTCCAATGTTCGAATCGTCAAGGCTCATAAAAAAATTGAAAATATCTAATCACGAAAACTACATGGCGGGATTAACATGTCAAAAAGTCGTTCCACTTCGACACGCTTTAAAAAATCCTCAACAACACTCTTGCTCCAACTATCCAAATGCTCAATGGTAAAAACTCCGCTTGAACTTATGCGATCTTGTGCAGACCGTCTTAATTCTCTTAATTTGATTTCTTAATTCCAACTCCACAACTATCAATTACCTCTCCGAATAAGTAGTCAACTAATACACACTTGGGTTTGGAAAGGATTGCATAAAATGAAGGAGTCAAACTCGAACGTGGTGATTTGAACGATGGAAGCCGTCAACTAGTCTGAAAAGCATCGAGTGTAGGAATCTCCATGTGTTGTGGTTCCTCATTTCCTTCCTCCTCTTCAACAGCATCCTCACCTTACAAAACACCCCCATCATCCCCCTGCTTGGGACTCATTCTATACGTATGTTTTATGCATGAACCTTCACTTGGAGCACCAGCAAGGGATGAACTTGCTCCTGCTAAAAAATACACTATATGGTCCATGCTCCTCCTTTGTGGAGGATTTTAAACAAGGGAATTTGAGCGAAAAATCCTTCCTCCTACAACACGTTTTTTACTCAATTTGGATAATTGTGTTCAAGGAAGATTGCGACTAACGCTGTTCACTTAATTTCCCTACTACTCACATCACCTTCATTTATACCAACAACACTAAATTACTTTACATCACTTACATAATTTTACAGAAGTATCACAATATAAAATTTTACACATATCAATATAGAGCGTCTTAAAGTCTGTCGATTTAAATCTGTTTGCAATATAAAGGAGCGTCGAATTCGTCGAAATGGCTCATAATAGCCCTGGAACACATTTGCAAATCCTTAGGCTTTAACTAAAAGAGAAGAACCATCAGCACCAGCCAGGAGCAGCAAAGAAGGCATTTTTTCCATTTACCCTTCCATCATTCACCCCCTATAATTATCATGTTGGAAATCTGTGTTCACTCGACATCCACTTGTGTAACAAACTCCTCGTACATTCGATACACACATCCAACATCTCATACACATTGGAGTTAATCTCCTCCTCGGGAATGATGAGGATGATGTTTGAAATAAATACAAATAGCATTGAAAATGAAAGGTCCTTGATGGTCTCATTCTAACAACGGACACTCACGCCCATCATACTAACCGAATTATTACTGCCTTTCCCATTACGCCATATAGACGCCGACCATGCAGGCCGACTTCAATGCACTTTCAATATTATAATTGGGATTATATATACACATGACTGTGTCTACTTTCAAAAGAATCTCTCTATAAGGAACTATATATTACATCTGTGTATAGTTCTATAATTGTTTATGTATGAACTCCGTGCAATTCAACTCGAACTTGATAGACAACGACAACAATAAACACTTTTTATATATCCACACATCCAGAAGATTCCAAATGGGCTTGAGAGACCTAATCTACACATTTATACCCATATAGACAGGGCTGAACGTTCCTATGCTCCTTGAGCATTTGAAAATGCGTTTTAAAGCATGAGATCCGAATCTCGATGATTATGTAGTGCTAATATACACACGAGCTCCGGTCCTAACAATAGAGCAAAAAAGAATTTATTAGCGAGAGGCATGGCGCTTATGGCAAAGAAGGCTCAAATTTGATTCAATGAGACAATTTAAACTCTCTTGGCATAACTCAAACTCTGAATGCCAAATCAATTACCAATTTACTACACTTCTTCATCCTGCTTATTATATGACTATCTAACCACTCGAAACAATATTATACCCCTATCACTTCCTATAAATATATTCCGCATTATTTTAACCCGCATAATTTGAATTTTCTTATTAGTATCCATTAAAAGGCACTCAAATTGTTTACAAGTTGTCTCAAACTATCAAGGTAAAGCAAAACATTATAGGAATATAAAATAGGAAACCCACAAATGCATTGTAAACAATATTATTTAAAGAATAATATTGAATATAACTGAACTGATCGTGCAGATCTAAAAACATTAATGATAAGTATACAAAATCGATAAAATTTCATTTAAAAGCCAAATTATTCCTTCAAATTCCATATAAAAATAAAAATTTTGATTTATCACTTCAAAGACTTTGAATAGAGAAAAGTCCATGAACTTAAACCGCCATTCACTTATCGCGTTTTTGTACTTGGTTTGTGAAGTAAACAAGGAATAAATCTTAAATTAAGGAAGTCATATAAAATTTCTATCTTGTAACTTCCCAAACATATCTTGTTCATTTGACCATTGAAATTTTCTTTGCCCTCCCCCATAAAAGCAATAAGTAATAGAGGATAAATTGTTTAAAAGACCGTTGAGAGGGCCTTCTTAGGGAACGGAAGCCTTGTGGAGCAAATTTTAATCTTCCATCATAATATACGAGTTGAAGTTAAAAAGGAGTTTTGGAATATTTTAATAGCCCATTTCAATCTCACCTCCCTTTTATTCTTTTACATCTTGGCCAGTGTGGACAGAGAGACACAAAAAACCAGCGAGTGAACATTCATGATAATCATTCGCGAAAGCACTTCTGTTAACGAGTGGGGCTTTTAAAAAATCATAAACATCTCAAAAGGAGTCAAACGAATGGAATATTAATAAGCAACTCATTTTTCCTCAACCAACTCCCTGATCACTATCTCAATTATAATTCTCCTTTTCAATTCAAATATCCTACCTACTACTGCCTAAATATGACTTGGATTGTATGCGATTGTTATCACTTCAGCTTAATGCATTCCTTTCTCGTTGGATCAGAAACTTCAATCATTGAATCTCTCTCGCAATGCAATATTAGCACTTATCACTTCATTGAATAAAATAATTTGTCAATGATTTGTAGCGCTAACTAACAAAACAATTATTTTTTTCTAAACCCCTTTTTGACATCCTTATAAATTCTATTATGACGAGAAAGGGGATAAAAAACAAGGAAATTAATGAATGATGAGATGACTTGATGGAATTCTTCGTACTTCTCAAACTTTTCTCAAGACAAATTGAATAGAAAGGACCATTTGCTTGATAAATCCCTATCGGAAATTAATACTCGTAAAAGGGCATTTACGTCATTTCTATTTTTCCTTCCTCTCTCTTCATTTTTATTGATCCTCGAATCCCAAAATAAACACAGATTACGAGAAAATGACAAAATTAACCTGAGAGCATTTATCAATATAAAAAACTCCATTTTCTCATCTCATTCCATTCTTATTCAATTAGAAAACACGACCAAATTTACATTAATATTGATATGCAAATTGAAACTATTTGAGCTTGATTCCAAATATCCTAAAAAAACTCTAAAAACTCAAAACTCAACTACCAAAATCTCGAATCCCCAAAAGCCATGCAGATCTCAAAATGGTCAAAAACACACCTGGTCAATGAATGAACTCATGTTACGTTCCTTATATAAATTCAACCTACAATATAATTAGGAACTCGACTGGATTTCAGCTGACTCTACAGATAACTCTAAAGCAATTTCCTATTTGAACCTAATAGAAAATTATTAACTTACACATTGTGTTCAAGCAAAGTTGGATTAAAATGGGCCAAAAGACTATCCTCATAACGTAAAAAATGATAAGCAAGCGGAAGATGGCAAACCAAGTGCAAGTAAATAAGAAATTCCATTGAAATTTTCCTAAATTTTAACATGGTGATGATGATGAGAGCGAGTAATTCCGAAGAATCTCCGCAGTTGAGCCTCCCCAAACATACAAAATGAGTCAAATCCTCCTCGCTTTTCTTATTAAAGAAGATAAGAAGATCCACAGAGGCGAGCCGTCGTGGGGTTGTTGGATGAACGTGTTTTTAAAAACAAGGCTTCTTTTTTCCTCCTCGACTCCTTTAAAAGGTCAGATGAGTTTGTGGAATATAATTTTTAATTCTGATAGCTTTCTTATTCCCAAATTAAAATAGAGGTCCCTCGGGGGCACATAACAATCTGTGTTTACTCTTTCTAAAGTACAACAACGAATCTCTCCATTTGAATCTCGCGTCTCTTGAAGAGACTCTCTTCCCTTCTCATCTCTATCTTCTCATCCTCTCCATCTATTCCACGTGCTAAAAAGAAATATAACCCATATTGAAGATGATTAATATCAAATATATTACTATAATTTTATAAGATATAAAATATATTCTTATATTTAACCATTTGAAATAAACAATGATACCTACTTGAAAAATAATACAAGAAAAAATCCTTTTAGTTATAATAAAGATAGGTTATATATTATAAGTATTCAATTAAAGAATTTGTAAAGTTATAAGGAAACTTGAATATTCTTGTAATCTATCACAATCCATTTAACATACACGTTCATAAATAAAAATCTGATTATACTCCTATCTGAACATGATCGAAATACTCTTTATCTGCATGAACCTCTCAATGTAAATCAAAGAGCCGTTATGATTGAAGTTTGTATTCCTATATATACTTTCACAAACAAAACAAGTAAATAGTCTATAAACTATATTTACTTGTATATAAGAGTAGGAGAGATTCTCATTTAAGATTTTCGAATCTCATGAGAATGAGGTAGTGAGATTCGTCGAACTTTTGCCTTGCTAATAGAATGATGATATGAAAGAACAGAGAAGGATTTGATTTATTAGCTACTTTACTCCTCCGCCTAATTAAATCCCTAATGAAAGGAAACTAATAAGAAAAAAACGTTTCTATTTGCCTTCTGGGATCTTTAAAAAACTATGCATGTGCCCAAATAGAAAACAATGTTAAATGGGATCGTAAAAAACTTTTATATTTCTCTTATGATAGACATATTAAGAAAATTACCATTACGAGCCAACTAGTCGTAAAATTTAAATTTTAAGTGTCATAATTCCTCGGGGTGACTAAATTGTGTTTTTGATTACAACTCCGCGTGTTCTATTTGAAGTGATGAAAATTTAGAAATCCCGCTTCAATCTATGCGGAGGAAAATGATGAAATGAATTGTCAGTTTGAGCAATAAAATGATTCATTATTGAACATTTCGTTTCCGCAAAGGCTTTAAAACCCTTTATCAATTAAACGAAGATAGGTAAAATACATTATTGTTAAATATAGAGGAAACCGTTTAATAAAACAATTACTTCTGGCAAACATAAATAAGAAAAAGGATGTCACTGATGACAGTATTTAAAAAAATTGTAAATGCCAGGTTAATTAAATTAACCATTTCAAATGACTGAGATAAATGAGAAGGTAACCTTTAAGAGCTTAAGACACACAAGCGTATTTGGTTTTTTCTCTATAAAAGAAAGTAAGGTAGTAAGACAAAAGTATCAAATCCTCATTACTAATAAATAATTTACATTCAACTTTCTATGTTCTTGTTCATGTTTTCTTTCGTGTAAAAGAGAATTTATAACCACGAGACACCATCTACAATTAGTGATTATTTGAATTTAACGCAATTTCACACGAATGCTCAATAAAATCTTATGCGGAGTAATTATACGCCCAAGATTCCACGCCTTTGATATGCCCATGCCTTTATACAACACTGTGTACACGAACAACATATTTCCATTTTCTTCCTTTTTTCTTTCATTTTTTTCTCATACACTAGAAAAATTTGAAAAAAATTGCATGGAAGTTCATCGTCTGTGAAGGACTTAAAAACCAAGATATAAAAGTGAGCCGAACTCATTTAACACAATGATTATGCTATATAAGTATAACAGCCCACATGCTCAAAGCTCGCCCAAATTTATATAAAAAAATGAGAATCGCATGTACATTAAAAAAGAGAACATTTACGACCCAGGTGCATGGTGCATTTGATGAACGGATTAAAAATGAATTTCTACCTTTTCTATCATAGCAATTATAATTATGCTAAGAGAACTGCAATCTTCAAATGCCATCCATATAAGATACAAAAACTGGGTTGGATATAACATTCAATCCATATTAATATTTAGTAATCCCTAGTAATATACGAGAATCCTGCCTTAACATTAAATTTTTCTTTGGAAAGTGAGAGATGGAAGATAATTACAGGTAAGAGATTGCTCCCTCGACCGAACTCAACGAAACTCTCAAATAATATTAAATGTAAAAAGAAACCAAGTTTCCAATTGTCTGTGGTTCACTAACATGCCCTTTTCACTTTGATGTTCATTTTCCCCTATCTCCTATTCTTTCTATAACCATTTGAAATTATAATAGGTATACTCAAACACATTAAAGGTATACCTACATCATGATATTACAACATTGGAGATTTGAAGTATAAGGAGAATAAGAACATACAAGAAGGCAAATATTCAAAATATGCACTGATATAAAACACCCTAAAGGTCAAAACAAGATAAAAAGGCATTTAAGGATTACTAAAAATTTATTCTTTTTACTTTTTTAAATTTTATTATTATAATAAATATAAAAAGTAAAAACTCCCCTAAGTCCAAGTAATCCCTTCCGTATATAGAGAAATAAAAATGATAGAAAAATGGAGAAAAGTTATTTCATATGAAATGGTCATCTGACATAGGAATCGTAAACAACTCCACTTTACTCCACTCAGCAAAAAGTCTTATATGTAAATAACTTGTAAATTCTTCCTCCACACGACATTTTTCCTCCTTCCACCTTTCAGTATAATTTTGGTATTCGCGTCGCTATATGCTCAAAAGTTGTTGATTCAAGGCGTGCGGGTTGACGTGTACGATTATCAAAGGTGTGTGTGTGTGTTAATGTCAAATTCAAGGCATTCATAAACTCTGAGATAATCTCGACTCATTAGCTTATAATTCGCATTAGACTTGTCTGTGCATTTGAGCTTAAACATCGAAAAACCATCGGGAGGGAAAAAACTCCACATAATGGGATTCAACTGCGATTCAATTGTTTTGACATAGACATAACCACTAGACACATGGAATGAGAAAGAAGTCTTATACCTATATTTACAACGCATATGAAGGATGCGGATCATACAGAATGAGACTCGAGTGTCTCTGAAAATACTCATTGATCATTTGGAATAAATTAAGCGAAAGTTCCTTAGAGGGATTCGTGAGTTGGACATGACGTAAATTGGGTTTTAATTATTCATAAATTGCACAATAAAATAATATTGACACACCCACTTTAATTCAGTTTCATCAAGCAAACTCGCTTATTAGGTTTGCCAAAACGCCTCCTTTAATAAAACCTTGCATTCTTATTAAGAATGTCTTGCATAAATTTCCAATTATGATTTTCATTAAAAAGTAGATACAGTAGTCTAGTTCTTCAGTGAGTCTGGTTCCACGTAGTCTTTTTTTATAAACTCAAAAATTACTAATATGATAAATACTTTTTTTTATTAGTTTCATTTTGTGGCACATGTATTTCATATCAAATTCCTAGATTTATTGAATATATTTGATTTGAAAAATATTTCCTCATTGATGAGTTAATAATTGCATGATGAAGAGATATAGGAAATCTCTCTGTGAAATGAATTCCACCTCCTGGTATCCAAATCATTCTCCTCATACAAGCCCATGAATCATTTTTGATATTTATTTAGCCTTCATTATTTAACACCTCGAGGTTTCATTTCATCTCCGTTTCAACCTCCACTCTTCAAAATATGCAAAGAATAAATCAAAAATTACAATTACGCTCAACACTTGAGACTGAGAACTTATGGAAACGCGAATTTGTTTTTTATATCATATTTAATTACGCCTACTTCTATGCTTGAAACTTTAACCAGATACAAAAAATTCGATTTATCTTTTATATCTATGTATATAATATATTATTTATCCACATCTAGCATCTGCATTCTGCATAATTCATAAAGTATAAAAAATGTTTGTCCTATTTAATACTTTGCTGGATTATTAGCGACTTTACATAGTCAAAGCAATAAAATTCGATTCTCAACGATATAAAGATTATCTCAAAGCTAAAGCTCAACTTAAGCACTAAGCGATGAAAATTAGAAAATCTTGCTTATATATAATACCCTGTTTGTTCTCCCTTTGGTTCTATATATAAGATTTAGTATATTTGAAGATTATACAAATAGAAAAGCGAGATTGGATAAATATTTCATCAGAATATTGAAAGGCTTATGTCTTCAATTCCTCTGCTTGACAAAATAATCTCGACTGGGAGGGTTAAATGAACATGAGCAAAGTTAGAGGTTAATAAATTGCAGAGACCACACAAAGTCTATTACACACTACACACAAGAGAAATAATCTGAAATATATAGAAAATGATGAGTTTTCTATATAAGTGCCTAAATAGGGCTTCATGAATTGTGAATCAACAGAAAGAAGATAATGGAAGTAATAAAAGATTATAATGAATGTCCATATATAAAACAGACATCGTTTATAATTGCAGAATGTTCAACCTTATTAATAATGAACCCAAAGTCTATGTGTCATTCTTCGTCAGAATAAATGCAAATATTCGAATATGAAAGGGATTACACGGGAAGGAAAAGTTTAAAAAATGAGCAGAGTTGGTAAACCATTAAAAGTATGGTTCAAGTTTGCTAAAAAGCATACATATACTTACTCTACAAGGGCGATAAGAAATATTTTTATGATGTCTATGTGTGCAAAATGATTAAATTGAATTACTCACCCTCTCGCTTAGTTCTGGATCCATATTGAAACTCACAGCGGTGACGGAAAACTCGTTTATCCCCAACACACAAGAAGAGTCTCTCTCATGACTTCATTCACAATTTTCTCCAGCGCAGCGGCAGCAGCAAACTCCGACTGTCTATTCAATTTACTTTAATTCACCATTGTTTTTGAAAGTTCACGATGAATCCACAATGAGTCCTTCAAACACCACACAACTCGGTTCTTCAACACATCCACGGTAATCACATGGGCCGACCGAGAAATGTGGAAAAACGAATGTATCGAATGAAATCCCACGAGGTTATCCAGGAATCGAAAATGGGAATACTGACAATCAAAATCGATTTTACCTTTGCTAATAATTAAAGAACAGGACTTCTCTCTTGCACTTTGAGGTGGTTCTCATATAGGAAATTGCCACACAGACAGGGGAATATAATAATATATGTATAACTCTGAGATACTTCTTTAGCAAAGGGCGTGAGTGGCCAAAAGGGGCGAATTCACTTGGGGACAATTGGTGTGTCGGAAATTGTAGTGTGTCGTTGGATGTGTCGTGCTGAACGGCTCCTTGGAATAAATTCTCATCGATCCTTTTGATTCAACTGATCATGATGATTAGATGGGAGAGTCTGAAGAAATTTTTTCAATTCTCCACCTGCCCATGATTTTCCCTCATGGCCGCCGTCGCCGCCGATGCGCCGCCGGTTTTCTAGGACTTTTATTTTCCTCTTCGTTCCTCTTCCATTTCACTTAAAGACTTCGCCCTGGAAGAGGAAAAGTAAACAAACATTAGAGGTATTAATATTTATAGGATTCTTCCTCTTGAAACAAGAATGAGCAGATGAGTATGTATGTGGAAGTAATATGGAGAGTTAAATTACTATTTGGTTTATTTATTATTGGAGAATTAAGTATTGGGAAGTCAAGGTCCAGAGTGTAATGGTTTATTATAGTTTGTAAATACATTCAACAAGAATTCTCCCCTATGATAAATCCTATAACAAATGTATTTTCTAGAGGAATCACTGGAATGTTTGAAAATAATATCTGCTAATCTTTGTGCAAAGGTCGACGTCGACTCGTCGACATTCTGGCTGCCTATGTGTAGAGTAGAGATGGATTTATGTAAAATTGTATTTAAGGTTAATTAGTACAACCTTGAATCTAACCAACACATACTTTAGAAATATATACGAGAATGAAAAAGCATAATTACTGAAACAATTAGTATTGAATTGAATAAGGGAAAAATCGACTCAAATTGAACAAAGGTGTCATTAAAAAATCTTAATTTCGTATTCAGAATAATTGAAAGTGAATTCTCGAATATTGAATAATGCCTTCCTATTTTTAATTCTTAAAGGTTAAAATAATTTAGCAAATATTAAGAAATAATTACAAAGATTCAACAAAATAAACCAATTGCATAAATTGTAATGTAAAATGGTCAGAAATGTCATTCAACCGTCTACTTAAATTCAATGGCACACCTCCATTAAAATCTCATAAACGATAACGAATCTCATTACTCAATCTCCGATTATAAAATCTCCCCTAATTCGTATCGATTATTTAATTCCCCTTCCATTCTCCCTCGTCAATCTTCTCGTTTTCTCTCCGCAGTTTTCAAACAATTTTTAAAAAAATCCCCTTCCACCCTGAACATACTAAAACTTCCTAAGAATCCCAAACTTCCCTTGAAACCCAAAAGGGTTAAAAGAGTTAAAACCAATAAACACAAAACCCCGAATTTCGTAGAAGATGCGAAGAAATGAATTACGTAAACAATCACAATTTGAACATCTTTCTAATTAGTGAATACTTACCTTTTTTATGGGCGAAAAAAGGGCCAATGGAGGACGTCGGTCCACCTTGGGTCGATGGTAAGGTGAGAGACGACGACGAGGAGGATGGTCGTCGAGTCAATGTAATTTGAAAGATGATTAGCAGGGAGCCATCGAGTGAATGAAGGCGGATGTGTCTGTATACGTTTGTGAGTATTGCGAGCTATAGGAAAGGGGTAGAGGAGGTAGTTGGAGAAGAGCCCGCGGTTGTGTGTGGCGGCGCTTGGGAGTTCCGCTCCATCCTTTCACTTTCCTTTTTACACACACGAACGGACCAAAGACGATGCGAAGCTCGAGAGAACTTTCCTGCTCAATACCTGAGCTTACATATATGTTAAAAAACCATACGGAGAATGTATGGGGATACACTTTTATTACATTTATATCTCAATGGACGGCCTTAAATGTTCCTTGGGGTTAGATTTGTTTTGATGGACAGTGTAATAGGGTAATTAGTAATTTGAGATGATGTTGGGAAATTTGATCTTTTAATTGTAAGTTTAGTCTTGCCTTAAGACATTGGATACTTGTAATATGAGCGAATCTACTTTATTGGATTGAGAGAGAATAGCCGATATTGTTTATAATATAAGTATTATACTTTTAATACTGCATCGTATTTTGGAATATCCAAACACTATTGTCAGATTATCATATTTAAGAGTGAAAGAATAGGAATGTTATATACAGAGTTGAACATAGTTATCGTTGTTGTTAAATAATTACATTTTTTAGTTTTTATAGTTTTTATAATCTCTAAATGGTGAAAACTAGTGAGCTAATGAAACATGAAATTATGTGAAAATTACTTGTACTAAAGAGAAAAATTGTATAGAGATATTTAGATATTTATTTTCAATAATCCGTGGATTAGCACAATTCTAATCAATTTAGGAATTTCAATTTGATTTTGTTGACTACAATTGAATACGTGTGGGGATTTTATCTTTATAGTTGTATTGAAGACTCCATAACGTAGACAATTTAGACGGCTCCCTGAATGATGTCCGAATATCTCTTGATTTTAGATGCTGTGCTCATATCAGCGTATTTATCTCCAATTGAGACAATGAGACCTCCAAGAATTGATGGATCCACTTTCCTGGTAATTTGAATTATTTGACCGGGCTTCAAAAAGGCTTTAAGAGCAGCGTCAAGTTCCTGCTGTAACGTCGCATCAAGTTCCTAAATAACAAATATGAATTTAATGAATATTCCAGAAGAAACTAGGTATAAGAATTTCTTGTTATTTATTAGAATTTCAAAAATATTGTTAATTTATTAGAAGAAATGCTATTTTATTATATTTTTCTTTATCGTCTGTAAAACTAAAATGAATTTAATATTTATTACCTTGGCCGTTGTGACCTCGCAAACGACTTCGCCTCTGTGTGCAGACATAAGAGTGGCAAAAGCATTTGAAATCCCTTCAAGTTTGTTCAGTCGTCCATTTTCAGCGAGCAATCCTATTTGAGTACATTTTCACCATTAATAAAATATTAAATTAAGTCTAGTAAATTAAATATAATTAAAATTATGATTGAAAACTCAATTTAGGGAGAATTTGAAGAATTGCAAATTGATTTTAGACGAACCAAGGAGGTTTCCTGTGAGTTTCGACGACTTGCTTCCTGAAGCAGCTGAAATCATAAGTTCCTTCTTCTCCGCTCGGCTCATTGAAGGGTCTCGAAGGAAATCTGCAACCTTTCCCTTTTTCTTGATTAAAACTCTGATGTTGGCCATGTCTTTCTCCACCGCTTCCAGCTGCTTTTCCTTTGAGGCGGCAGAGTAAAGGGCTGTTGCATAACGTCCATCAATCCCAAAAAGTTGGATTGGAGTCTAAAAAGAACAAAAATAATTAGTTGAATTTTATATAATTTAATTGATCATAAAGTTTATTCTTATACTGGATGAGAATTGCTTAATTTATTTAACTGACCTTAACGAGCTGGTTGGAAGAAGACGACACGGAAAAGTGCCTCGCCTAAAATCAAAAAAACCAGTTGGTAAATGAATCAAGGGAGCTCAAAATGGGAAATGTATTGGTGATTGCTTACGATAACTCTTTGCAACATGGTGGTGGTCGAAGTTGGATCAAAATAAGATTTTTTTAGGAAAATTGGAGAAAATTTGCAAATTATTCTCTTTTCGACCTTCGTCCACACTCCCGATATTTCAAGAGACAGGGTTTAGGTATTGCGTTGTATAATGAATTTCGCGTTTTCCCCCATCATGGTTTAATAAATAGATACTAAATAAGTTAATTTTATTCTTAAATAATTTGTAGCTTAAATCTAATTAGATGGCTTTTGATACTATACGATATACTATATAATACATCATACATAAAAATTATAATACACGATTGAATCCCATTAAATATCCAAGGCCAAATTGATGAAATAAGTGAAAATCGAAACCCTAATTATGACATTATGAGTGAAATGGAGTTTAAATACTCTTCATTTATATATAAACACACAAAACTCAACGGCAAAAAGAATTATTAGTATCAAGACTTAATACACAACCATCCATGTCACATTATTGCCTTAATTTTAACATTTATTTCAAAGATTATGAAAATTGATATTTGGTTCTTTGTCTATATGATCTTTGTAGAAATATTGAAAAGGCGATTTGTGAATTTTATTTTCCAATTCCGTATCACGTTATCTCCTCATTTTCCTGTCCATCTTTCGTTGTTTCTTCTCGTCGGCGGCTGTTGGTTCAGCTCCAGGTGCGAACATCCAAGGAGCGATGACCTTTGTCCAACCGTAATAAACTCCAACAAGGGGAACCTATAATTTAGTTTTAATATTAATTATATCAAAAGAAAATTAAAATTGACCAGCATGAATCTTATGGTTAGAATCGTTGTAAACTTACACATAGCCAAAGAAGCCAAAAATATCTTGATATCAAACTTCCCAATTGGCAAACACAGGTTAAAATAATTAAATCCTTAACATACCTGTCAAAAATAATTAAATCGACTGTTTTAAACAGTAATATAGTCATAAATTGTAATGTTATTTTCTCAGTTTAATTTTTTAAATGAAGATATAAAAATATAGCATAAAATTCTCACTCTGCAACTCCAGAAGCCATGTTGAGGTCAACACCTGTATCAATAAGTTGACCAGACTCGCTGTGTTTCGTTTTCGCCATAAAGTTCATGAATTGAAAGCATCCGATATAAATCGCAGCTCCAAACAGGAAGAAAAACTAAAAATCCATTACTAATTTAGAAATATGAATCAAAATGTAATAATAATTAATATTAATCTCACAATATTGGTGTAAGAGTAGCCGTCAGAAAGAAGAGTCATTAAAGTAAAATAAATTCCATTGGCTCCGAATATCATATTTCGGTAAAATACGAGAGTCTCCACATTTTCTTCCACAATTTGCTTCGCTCCTTTCGTTCCTTGTTTTCCTTTTTGTGGCTGAAAAGATTCAACTTAATGTCAATTACATTCACAAATTGACTTAAATGCAAATAGATAATGTCAATTTGTTGAGAACAATGAATTGGATATTTCTTCAAATACTTACGGCCATTGCAACTATCTTTATTTTGGTTGGTTGGAAAGTTTAAAAGAATTTTAACTTAATTAATTTGAATAATAAAATGTAAATGAAATACTAATTAAAAATTAATTAAGTTCTCCGCTAAAAGTTTAACTTCATTCAGGTGATGAGAATTTGTCTGTGACAAGTGAAATGTGAATTCTGTGATGTGACGAGTTTATTAAGTTTGAACACGTGGAGGAGCGGCTTTTAATCTCCATTCAATACGAACCCAATTCCCTAAATTGGTATATAAGGTGCATAGCTATCAGATAACACAATGTTGAGGGAAAAAGAACGTTTAATTCGCATTGTATCTATTTAAAGATACAATGTTTCAATGTTAATCAATTACAATACACAATGATAGATAAACTTTTCATTGCCTTTAATTATCAAAGATTTTAAATTACGTGTATTATGTATTAAAGAGCATTTTGTTATATTTTAGGAAGCAAAAATAGTGAATTCACTTTAATAAGTTAAATTTTCTTATTTATACTTTTTATTCATGTCATTTTTCACATGAATTATTATTATTATTAGTATTATAATATTTATAATGAACTTGATGAAATTGTATATGACATATGGCATTAGGCATTTGTTAAAAGATAGAAAAACATCAAATGCTGCAAAGCAAAATGCAAATTGAGTGTTAATTTTATTTCCTCATTATAAAAAATATTTGTGCATACACACTCACAAAAATACAACTCATACACACTCAGGTCAAATTACACCCAAGCTATTCGTAAACATCATAATACAAAAATATAAAATGGTATCTTTTACATCAAAATCATTTATAACAAATACACTAAATTGCTCTTAATTTATTCATGAATTTAATTCATTTGATATAAATAACAAATATTTTGTAAATTGTCAAACCCATAAACGACATTAGTTTCAATTTCTCTTGATAAAACATACAAAGTAAATTCATTCAATTTGACAATCTAGCTACATAATGAAATGATGAGCATTAGAAGTTTAATAAAAACTCTTTTGAACTTAAAAGTCATCAATGTAATTGACATGTTCAGCTTCACTCATTCCCATTTGTTTTCGAACCATTCTACCAACTCCGTTGAAAAGTCCAATCCAAGGAGCCATAAAGAAATATCTCATAGGATGAGTCTCCGATCGGAACTTTAATGATATCGTTGGAATTTCATCTGTGAAAGTTTGCATTGGACTTGCTTGTCTAAACAAATAATAGTAAAAAAAATTAATAAGTACATAATTTTTATTAAACTCATTGGATATTAGTATTTAGATATTAAATAAGTGTAAATTCATGATTTGCTTTTTTACCTTCCAGTGTAATCGTTCCTATAAAAGAACGTAGGGGTGGCAAGAGCACAAATGACAGCTCCAAACAAAATCTGTATAAAATACAAAGTATTAATAAACAAAATAAAAAATTCTATTTATTTTCATACAAAAATTATAATTTTTATGATAAACTGTGTATCTTCTATCTCTGTCACTCAACAAACCACCATTTTTGCTTATTAAATAAAACCATTTCACTAATAATTACAAACAATTACAAATATTACAGAAAATTGCAAAATTGCATATATCTCAATTTGCAAATGTAATCAACTAATCAAGAATGTCAACTTCCAATGAACTTGTTATCACAGTTGACAGAGATCTCAACAAAGATACACTTAATGAAGATCAACACAAACTTACGAGTAACTTTAAAGTGATCATGTTGAACGAAGAGCCCGTCGTCCACCGCCGATGAAATGTTAAAGAGAAATGAGAAAACTGAGCAGAGTAACTGATACTTTTATATTGTGAGAGTTTGACTCAACTTCCCATTTTCTTTCTTTACTCCCCGTCCAATACAAACTACATAGGAATAACTACAGGTCCTGTTAAAAGATTCTTAATAAACCTTCACCCTCCTTAAACCCATTATCTTCATTTCTCTTGAATAAAAGTTCCTATATGATGCTTTTGTAAAAGTTCATTCATAACGTTCCTTTGATCTGGTTCGTGAACTTGTTCCTCTTCTCCACTCTTCGTCATCTCATATCACTCCCCAGCAGTCTCACCAAACATTATTAAATTCACCTGTGTGAATTGTGGATCATGCAGAGCAGCGTCGTAGATATTCTCAAGATTCCCATTGCGATTACGACGTCCGAATCACTTCTTGCTTATTCGCCTCGCCCACATTCTACTGATTATGTCTTTTGGGGAAATTTTCATGCCATTACCATAAGGATTGTCAGATTCTCCTTTGGATGTCGTGTAATATTAAATGGTTTAAATCTAAACTCACAATCAGTAGCTCAGCATCCTTAAAATTGCTTAAAGACTCTCCTGATTCTCTTTAAGGATGTGTAATTCCAATTTTCCTTACTTTCCATTCATTGTTTATTAATTTGTATTCCCTGAACCTTCCGAGGGAGCCGAGAACACTCGATGCATTTTGGCATTGCCCTTTGAGATTAAAAGGTGTAAAATGTTGCTCTACTTTGATCCAGATTGTGAGAAAAGAGGATATGAATTATCCTCTATGGGTTTATATGGGCATGACTGGGAGGATCCGATGAGCGAAGATGTGAAGAAGGAATATACGGCGCATACATTTTAATTCTAATTGAAATCGACTGTTCAAGGCGTTCAACGGTTGGCAATAATTCATGAGCGGAGACGATCGGAATGTGAAAATCTGATTGTTAGAAGAATGAAAGTGAACGGAAAAGACGCGATTTAAAACTCATATTCCTCCTTTCGCTCTCGTCAGGTAGGAAAATCAAGAAGTGATTTTTCAAATTCATATAATAACTTTCCTCACCACACTTAAAATGAAAATTAATTGGCGGTTACATATACAACTTTTGAATGTAAATTTTATAATTTGAATACAACAATAGAAAGTGAGAATTATATAAACATTAATTGCTTCTAACTAACTTAATATTCAATTACCTACTTATTCGAACCGTGAAATCTTGGTGGTGACTGGCTGATTATTATTGTAGGTTCATTCGCAAACTAAACGTTTTCTTAATTCCATCTTTTGCTTAAATCGTGTATCTCCTCGTTGGATATAATTATATTAGTTAGATTATAGGAACTTTAATTTTAATACAAACTTTATCTTTGCTACTGAACTTGTTAACGTTGATAAACAGATTAAAAGAGTTATTTTTCACTTTAAACGTTTTGTATGTAATGTAAAAGAAATGAGGAGACTAAATGAAATGCCAAATAATGAATGCCAAATTTTAAACGCGAATTAATTTTTTTAATCAAAAGCTTCAATCCATATTCCAAAAATCTCATGTCGATAACCATCTGACCCACATGCATATCCAAAGATTAACTTATGCACACGGAAATAGGACAGTAGAATAAAATCAAAAAAGTTTAAGAGCTTAAGAGCATTTATTGTTATATTACAAAGTCTATTCAGATCATGCTTTGAACATTTTTGAATAAAGAATTCTTGTAAGGTTTATTCTGAAGCATTTAACTTCGTGTCTCAATGTTTTATAATCTAATTGTATATTAGCCATCTCAACTTCTCTACTTTATATACGTGTATTTATATATGGATATAGTAAAAAAGAAAAGTTGAGGAAAAAGATGGGAAGTCCACTTGTTCTTGAATGTGCAATCTTATCGTGAGAGGGTTGGAAATTGGAATGCACGCATATCCCCACATACACCAATTGTGTTTAAAAACGAAACTGAAAAGTCTATATGTCAAATTTGGCGTATGTAAGGAATCAAAGCTCGAAAGAAGAAGAAAGTGAGATAAGGGCGAAGACCCATATACATGTGAACACTTACATTGGATCAAACATGCAGACCGCATTACGAAGATCCTGTTAAGACTCATTCACACATCTCAATAAGACTCCTGCATCTACTACATGTATTGGAAATGGCTTTTGTAGCCTCACGCGGATGAATTATCCACATATCCACTAACTTATATGCATTATATGGCAATTATTTCGTACACGTCTATTCGACTCTTTGTGAGATCCTTTAGTTTGGAATAAATGAATGAGAAAAGAGCCATTCATTACCTTCATTACATAGTGGAGAGGATGAAAGTAAGTAGGAAACAGGTTAAATACTTAACAATATTGGCTCAACTGATTAAACGAACTTGAAGATTTTCTAACGATTCGTCTTTACTACTAAACACATCACGTAGTGCCTCTTTAGATACATATCATCCTGATATGCAATACATCTATTGTCTTTTGGCTTTATTCTATATAGCATTTCTTGGTAAATTTCTTGAAATTGCTTTTTTCTGTATTGGATATGGAATATCCCAAGGAGCCAAAATGAAAGATGCATTTTTATTAATTGCTCGTCCACTAATTCAAACAATGTAAACTTGATGGTTTTTACCTGCACAATACATTTTCTTCTGCGGCAGGTTCATTTGTATTAATTTTATGGGAAACTCTTACATTTTCTGTTTCTGCGTTCGAATTCCAAATGATTGTTATAAAGAACATCAAGCTAATAATTTATTTCATTTTTTATGCCTCGAGATCCAAGAACCTTTTTCTTTTGTTTCTTTAGATTTCTAATCAATCTGTTTTGAGTTCTCAGATATCCCAACTATTGTGTATATCAACATGCAAAACATTCTCTTTCGATATCTGTTAGCCTCATAATGATGATTGTCATTATTCTTACATTCCTTATTCACCACAAATCTTAATTTATCTGAATCAATTACAAATTATTTAAAAACAGGAGAAATTAAAGGAAAACCACAACAATTTTCACATTTTAGCCTTAATTCAATAGAATTTCTCATTTCGTTTAAAATCTTATATAGAGTAATGTTTTTCTTACTTATTTAATGGAAAAATATAGGTATAGCATTTAACGTTTAATGATTAAAGAGGTAATTTACAAATTACTCAAACGTGATCTTGAAATTTAAAGGAAAGCTAATTGTCTAGTGTTTTGTAAACATCAAGTCAATTCATAAAATAAGCATTTTGGTTCAATTTCAATGAGTATAATTGAGTATGTGTGTAAAACGTGAACGTGTCAAATTAGAGCACGAGAGCTTTTACTTTCGCGGCCAAGTGCGTAAATTTAACATTTTTTCTAATTACTCGTTTCTTCTTGAGATCTGCGAGCGATAAAATGAAGCGGTGTGGAGAGTCAAGAGACAATGTGTACAGGTATTTCACACGCGAAAATCTCCTTCTCGATCTCCTTTGACAATGATGAGAAGAACAGGCGACAGCAGGTGAGTTTGGGGTGAGACGACCGGTGCGTCGTCGCTCACTTGAATGACAGTTGAAGGTGGGAAGTCGCAGGATTTCATTGTCATTTATTTAATGCTTCGATTAGAAAATCATCATAACTTTATAACTTTGTATTGTAACTTGTAAATTTTTGCGTCTTCTTTGACTTGAGTACATACTGCATGCCATGGAGGTCAAATATATAAGTAATGTCTTATGTGGATTATGATTAGAGCGAATTGTTCGAAAGTTGGGGACGGTCAGGGAAGAATTTGGAATCCATTGGAGAGATATCGATAGATTCTTACGACTCTTCGATTGATTCAACTCAAATTTTCCCAATCCCAGCGGGAAGCAAATTATGAACGTTGAAGATATTACAACTTTCTTTCCTTAAAGACTCCAAGTCTCTCCAATGTCCCTTTAGGGTAAAGTGAACGAAAGTTCATCCGCATTCCTATTGATGAACAACATTTAAATAAATTTTGATTTTTTAACAATAAGATTTTTAATATAATTTTTGGATTAGTAAAAAAAATTATTCAGTCACCTCATTATACAATTCGACTATCTTAAAGTTTGAAGAGATTTAGCTAACAGCGCTAATATTGTTTTGAGCTGGAAAGTGAATGCCTATAAGCACTCTTGATATGTACGAGCATTAATTTGAACAAAATCCAAAACGATGTGTTTAAATTGACGCTGGAGATGTGAAGTCTCACAGCTTGTATTTCTTGAAGCTGGTTCATGAAATCTCACACGTTCAGTGCAACGACGTCGCCCTTTCCATCGCGCTCAAAAAGGAAAAGAAAGCGGCGGAAGAATCGTTCTATAATGCTTGAGTTTGTATGACGAACGGTGAACACTCGTCCGTCCATTTGATTACATACTTTCCAAACCCCATTAATTTATTCTAATTTATTGTCTCTAAATCATATAGTTCGTATCAATTGGCTCGCCCTCCTCGGAGCAACAACAGACCTCTCACACTCGAGTTATGTGACCAGAATTCCTTAATAAACATAGGTGAATTACATATTTTATATTAAAACAACTCAATGTTTTCAAGAAACAATGATTTCTACTTCTATCATTTTTACATTTGACATTGATTAGCCATTCAAAAGCAACAATGGATTCCCCCACAAGAGCTAATATGTGGAAGCTATAATTCCCTTATAACTACAATGAGGCAAGTCGTGTCAAGAAGTGATCTCTAAATCATTGACAAGAATTACTACCATTAAGTTGTCGAGAACTCAATGTTTTATACATGTTTATCATTGTATTTTTTCCAAATGAGTAAAAGTCGATACAATAAAGTATAGTATAAGTAAGCAATACACAATAATTATCCAAATATCATTCGTCTCGTATCGTATTTGTCTAGACTCGATTTTTAATTATGTACATATCCTTGTTTATACCAAATTCACTTATGTTTAGTACTAAACTGAATGACTATAGATATTACCTACCTTCTAAAACTACTTTTCCAATAATGATAACATTAATTGACAATTTAAAAACATTCATTTGACTGAACTTTGAATATCAGTCAAACAATAATGTGTTCTTAAACAATATTAAATTCAATTCAATTCCAAATTATCAGGCTTAGGATTCATATTTACCTAAACATTTTTTATTAAGCATATTATGAAGCTAAAATTTTGGCTCGGCATCACTCATTAGTATGAAATAACATAAACAAAAATATTTGAAAATAAATAAATAATTTGGCTTTTTAGCAAATATTTTTAGTATCGGCATTTACGTAAATATTTGGGAAATTTTTTAGTAAATATGTATTTTTTTAATGTAATTATTGACTAATAACATTAACTGAGATACCAATTATTATATAAAATATAATCTTGAGATAATTGTCAATTGTAATTAATCTCTTTGAAAAATGAGGGATATTTAAAAATGGAAGGATTTCTTTAAGTTAAAGCATTTAACATTGGTAAAATGTGAATTTCTAAATTACTAATATAACTTCATTTAAAATCATTCCATCATGCCAAAATTAAAACAAGTATATAATCTTTAAATATTCTGAATGAATGAAAATTTATGGAAATTCGATTTATGAAACGTTTCGCAAAGTATGTAGCTAAACCCGATTTAAAAAACGATTTTTCATAATGGGGAGGGTCGGAATAATATATTAAATATGGACCTACAAAAATTAAGCAGCTCTATCCAGTATGCCAAAAATCGGGCCACAGCCTGGTCGAAATTTTGGCCCTTTCAACAAGATAAAATGAAATACACTATAGTCTAAATAATCTAACTTCAGAGTGATTCTTATTGGTACTCAATTCAAATCACACTGAAGTGAGAATATTTACACTATACAGGTATAGGCAGACACTAGTTATTATGGTATTTTTTCAAGGGTTTACACTAGATATTATTGGGTTTTACGTAAATATTAACGTAAATTTTGGGCTTTTTTTTAGAAAAAAAAATATATATATAAATATTTCGCCGTTTTATGGAAATGAAAATTCTTAGTCTGCAAATTATTATCCTAAACTGGTGAGGAAACCCCAATGAACTTTAAATGTTGCTATATATGAAATATTTGCAACGTTCTTACTATCTTTGAACTGAAGACTTTGATATATGAGAATATAAGAGAATCTTGCAGATCAACTCCTTGCATGCAGTATAGAGCAGTGCAAAAAGGAATGAAGGCAGTAGAAGCCTTTTTACATAAAAAGATGATCCAAGAGATTAATGCCACCTGGTGGTATTTACCCATGCGAATTCAACTCCAGACGGAATCTTTTATTTGTTCGGAAGGAAAGAAGAAACGAAAGACGAAGATCAATTATTGAGTCTTCGGCGGGCCGGCGGGCGAAAACATGGCCCACCACCGCTCCAACAGATCCATCAAGCCAAAGAAAAAAGCTACAGGGCCGAAGAAAGAAGGACAACCGCTGTTCCCGGCACTCGTCGGACTCCAGTCATTCCTTGAAACTTATGGGACGGTCGAGTTCGCCAAAAGGCTCCTCTTCGAAACAGAGTACACATGGGTCGTCGCAGCCATCTGTTTCTTCGCTGAAATTTTGATTAATTCGGCAATTATCATGACACGGCCTTGTAAGTCATTTATTAATTATGACTAATTGTATTTAACAAAATTATTTAAAATTCTTAAACTATCTTTACTCTGTTTAGTTTTATTGTAAAGCTACAATAATGTAATGTAGTTAATAAGCTCAAAAGGTAACTGTAAAACAATTAATAGTTGTAAAATGTAATTTTGCAGATACCGAAATTGACTGGAAAGCGTACATGGACGAAGTTGAAGGATTTCTCAATGGGACCTTGGACTATGCGGAATTGAAAGGAGACACCGGTCCACTCGTCTACCCAGCTGGCTTCGTCTACTTTTACTCGATCCTTTACTGGCTCACGAACAAGGGGACGAACATCTATGGAGCTCAATGGATCTTTGGATTCTTCTACATCGTCTTGACTTATCAAGTTCACCGTCTTTATTGTCGGTCAAGGAAAGTGCCGCCTTATGTCATCCTCTTCCTCACCTTCACTTCCTACCGAATTCATTCGATTTTCGTCCTTCGCCTCTTCAACGACCCTGTCGCCATCATTTTCCTTTATATGGCCATTAATTCTTTCATTGATGGTCGATGGACCCTTGGAAGCTTATATTACAGGTAATTACATAATTATAATGAAATATTTATAGTACAAGTAAAACTTCGTTTTAGACTATTTTAATTTCTAATTAATTTCTCAACGTTTGATTTCATTATTTAGCTTTGCCGTCTCAATTAAGATGAATGTTCTTCTTTATGCTCCTGCCCTTCTATGTGTTTATTTGACTCAGCTGAGCCTCTTTGACACGATTATTCAACTTGCTGTCTGTGGTACTTTACAGGTAATTTTACATTTTTCATATTGTGGAAGGGAGAATCTTTAAGACATTAAAGAATTTCTGAAATGCTTTAATTGAGATATTCCAACTGTATTAATTGAATTCTAAATTGTTTTTAATTTACAGCTGTTTCTCGCAATGCCGTTTTTACTAGTCAACCCATGGTCCTACTTGAGCCGTTCGTTTGATCTCGGCCGAGTTTTCCTCTACGAATGGACGGTGAATTGGAAGTTCGTTCCAGAGGAAATCTTCACATCTAAGCCTTTTCACTTCTCATTGTTGGCCATTCACTTAATTACCATTGCCCTTTTTGTTCCTTCATGGATTCGATACTTGAGAAGTCATTACAAGCTTCAGATTGTTGAGGAAAATACAGAGAATTCCGACGAACTTGGAATTCGGTCTCAGCTCATCCTCACTCCACTTTTCATTTGTAATTTCATTGGGATCGTGTTCTCGAGGAGTTTACATTTTCAGTTCTACGTTTGGTATTACCATACGCTTCCTTATCTCCTTTGGTCTACTAAGCTTCCAACAAGAGTCAAGTAAGAATCATTTAATTTTAATAATTCATTATATTTTATGTCTCTTATCAATCGAATTTCATTTATTTAAACGAATTGACTTTTAATTGGAATTTAAGTAATTCTTTTATTAGATTGGCGGTTTTTGGACTGATCGAGCTTTGCTGGAATGTTTTCCCTGCAAATCCAATGTCAAGTTGGAGCCTCTTCATAAGTCATTCAGTTCTCTTGGCTGGACTTTGGATGTACGCAAGGCCTTCAAAAGACATAAACATCACATACAAGAACCGATGAATATCAAAGTACACACAATTACATGAAAGCTCAATTTAAACATTTTTGTTTATTATGATTACATAACTAAGCTTATTTATCATGTAAGTTCATTTATTTATATTTAATCGTGTATTCCTTTATTTAATAATTGTTAAATAGCTAAAGATTGTGTTGTGCAACGCAAATATTAGTTTCATAACTATATGAAGGATTTTTTTCAATTGGCGAAGCTTATTAACTTTTTAAAAAAAAAGTTATTGTTTATAACGATTTCAAATTCAATGAACAATATTATATATTAATATTATTATCATAATTTATTATTTCAAATATTTATTAATTTGTATGAAGCGGGTACAAATTCCAATCACAAAGACGTTTTAGGAGAAGAAATTTCTCATTTTGAGCTACAATTTTTTGAAAGGCTCGTTTTATTGTGATCCTTATTTTTGAAGAAAACGATTTTTAAATTATTAGAAAATAATATTTGTTCAATGTAAAAGTAGAATGATATTTGTTTGAGAATGTAGTAAAATGATGAAACCCGTTGTTGACATTGTAGAGACCCATTATTGTTTGTCTTTGTGAGTGTCGGAGTATCTAGTATAAAAATGAATCAAAGAATTGTAAGAACAAATAAGTGTTAAATCATTTGAATTCAATTCCAGTAAAGCCAAAAGTCATGTACAAGTATTAACAATTACAAAATGTCTATACTTTAGCGAATGTCTTCTAATAATATTTACAAATCAAACCAAGCTATTTATTGACCAAAAAGCTTTGAAACGGAGTGGTGATTTGAATCTTAATTGTAATTTGTCATTATGTGGTGTATGCAATGAAATTTTAGTTTTTTGGTTGTTTGTTTTGGTTTTGTCTGGTGTGCAATGTGCAATCATTTTAAATCATAAATGATGACTATTAAATTTCTTAACATTTAATGTGTAGAAGTGTACTTTTGTATTGTGGGGTAGTTTAAGACATTGATTTAATTTTAATTTTATCAATTTTAGCTAACTCCACACTAGTCATGTGTCATAATTATAACAATATCATTGTCATCTGTTAAATCTAAATATATTTAAAAAATAATAAATCATTGAATTACCATTAAAAATCATTTTTTCAATTCCCATTTTCTATTACCTATTTGACTCAAACTCCACATATCCTCACAAATACAAAAGTAAATCGAATTCCGTAAAGTTTTTATTCATCTCTTATACTATTAAACATCAATTAAACTTTACATTATTAAAAATCCAAATGCTATTATCGTGTAAAGTACAATTAAGACACAATAAACTATTAATACCTTTGAAGACTGAATAAAAAAGAACAAAAAGTTTGGCCTGTACAGGGATCGAACCTGTGACTTCCGCGTTATTAGCACGGCACTCTAACCAACTGAGTTAACAGGCCAACGTTAAGGAAGTCTGCCAATAACTTTCCCTCATACCAACCACACAAGGCTCTACTCTTCCTTCCTTTAACATCTCCAAGCTTGTTTCTCATTTGTGCACTTCTTATCAAAGTTTCATTTATCCCCAAATCCCTTTAACTCTCATATTCAACTGATTCGAAACTCTATGCCCTATTCTCAAAACACTATCTACACAACTTTCCATAATCTCCATTTTATTTATGCCTCAATTAAAGTATTCATTTCCATTATTTTATTGTTCTTTTATCATAATTGTTCTTATTTATCATGTTTTTTATTATTAAATCTTCACTAAATAGTATAAATATCATGAAAAACAAAATACCTATTGGCCTATTCCATGATCTATGTGAAGAGTTTAAAATCTCTAATGTTGCAACTTTCTCCAAAGTGTGATTTCTGATCACGGAATTTCATCAATTTCGAATAGCTACATTTTATTATTTTTAATTGAGAAATATTTCAACGCTAATTGAGAATTAATTTTATTGAAGAAAATATGGCTACAGGAGAATCCAAATTAAATGTTTTTTAGAGTTATTTTATGCATATTTATCATATTAAATTAAGATTTGGATTCTCCCGTAATCACATTTTAAGGCATGAGAAAATCCCATGTATTTTAGACAAGCGCATAATTGCAACTCCAATGTTTCATTTCACAAAGATCATGGAACGGGCCTATTATGAAACAAGATTGTGAGCATCTAAACAAATAAAGTTAAATAACGTACATCTTTTGATAACAATATTAGTTAACAGATTTCATAGTTAACATCAGAGCATTAACATCAGAAAATTGTTATAATCATATTCACCACAGTGACACTGGCAGACATCAAAAATGTGTCAATTTCAAAACTCTTATAAAGTAAATATCATTATATAATACGAAAAGAAACCAATTGTACTATAATAGAAATAAAAGTTGTAAAATAGATTTTTTTGATCCAAAACCTTCAAACTGGTCATGAAATGAAACGGGGATCTCTTAAAGTTTACAATTGAATTTACAACTTTCACTTCAAAATTCTTAAAGTGTGACATGCACATGTCACACTGTACCTCCATGTGTTAACTGCTAAGTTAAAACTTTAAATCTATTCTGCAAGGTCTATGAGCATACCTACAAGGAGCCTGTAATAGAATTTAAGCATAAAAGCATATAAAAAATACTTTTCCTTATGTAAATACGTGATGGGAACCACGCTGAATTTTTAACAGCTGAAAGTGAGCGCGACGATGATGGGCATTTGAGATATTTGAGAAGTTTCAATCACACGTGGATTGTGTGGGTGTATGTGCACTGTGGAGACGAGAAAGTAAAAAGAGCATATAAGACGTAAAGTATATTGAGTTCAAATGGAATATGGCATGGAAGCAATGTAAAGGGAAAGAAGGGTTCCAAAACACACGGAGCCCTTTGATCTGTTTATTTATCTTAGCCGAAGGGAAATGATAAACAAAGATGGAGAAAATCTACTCGCGAACATTTAGTGGAAGATAAGTAAGGAAAAGAGGTCTTGTCGGTATTGAAAATCTTCAAACTCCCCTCCGGATGCGGGATCATAAAGAAGAACTCATTTCCAGAACACATCACATCACCCCCAAACTTTACAAATACAGTAAGAAAAAACACAACCGAGCTCTTTTTCAATTTTTGAGTACATAAAAGCACAAAAGAATTTATACTTAAGGAAATTGAAAATATTCGCTTGCTCAACATGAACTGATGGCAGCTTTTGAAAGATCGCCTTATCCTTCGATTCCGTCGATTTCGAAAATAGACGTTTTGAATTTTTTATCAAAATCGACAAAAAGTTCATTGAGATCATCAAAGCACTTAGACATCGTGTTTTAAATTCCCTCCGACTCTCCCTGTCACTAAATTGAAAAGTCTCTAGTTTTCTCTCCGAAAGTCTTGCGAGTTCAAAAAGAGTCTTGAGAGCGTTTTAAGTAAAGAGAAAAATGCATTTGGAAGACACCGGCGGAAAGAGGAAGTTTAAGAATAGGAATTCTCTTAAGAGATAAGGAAAACTTGGGGCATTCTTTATTTAAGCCAAATTCCCCTCTTCTTCACTCACTACTCCACTTTCCGAATCAATTAGTAGTTTCACGCATAGGAACCATTGAGGAACTCACTTCAAGATCTAAAGGGGAAAAAGTCGTGTTCAACTTTACAACGCTATCCGACAACTCAAGGAAATTGGTTCGTTGGGGTGATGCGGGTAGAAAAAAATTGAGTCTGGGTTTTACCGGGATGTGAGAGGTGAATTATAGGCAGACAGATCTTATATGCGTACCTTTATGCCGTTTCGCTTGTGCCAGGGACATCCTGCTGAGGGATTAATGCACTCAAGAAGAAGGAAGAGATGCGAATCCAAATAAATGTCTTTGACTTCTTATTCTCTATAGTTCCCCACAGATTATATTCCTCAATTCTCTTGTACTTTTATATATGCCAAAAGTAAAAGTAAGAAAAGGTTCTAGTGAACGAGTACACACGCAAGATTTCTCTCACAATGTGTGTCTTGTGTGTGAGGAGAATGTCAGGAGGAGAGGCGACGGCCTTTTCATCTCCTTAATGGGAAAACTTCTTCCAAATTCTACTTTATATTTTAAAGGAACTTGGAATCTTTTTTTCTTTCTTTTAAATTGGACCAAAGGACTCTTCAATGAGAGCTTTATAGGCCTTCACACACAGATTCCCTCAACACTTGAAAAGGAGAAAGACTCGTTTTCTTTTCATTTTCATTAGATGACGAGGAAAAAGTTTTGGGAATAAAAAATTCATTTCGTTTTGAATATATTTTTCATAAATGTAAAGCCTTCAAAAGCCCTCAGATACGAACTTCGCCTACGCATAGATTTTTCCAATTAAATTATGGTTTCATATTACAATGTTCTCAAGTAAATCTCAAGTTGATCATGTTCATTTTTTGAATAAATATTAAAAGTGAAGTTTCATCGGCTGCACTCACTTGAGTTCTTACATTCACGTCAGTTTTCATACCATGTCATTATTACTAATAGCAGCATATAAGTCATTTTTGATGAGATTGTTATAACAAGAATTTTTTTTGAAAATGCAATTACTTTGTGGTTCTTTAGGGTAAATGAAAAAAATTGCTATTTGAGTAGTGAGAAACGGAAGGAAAGGGAATGAAAATATATTGTAAGATACCAACTGGTGGATTAATAAGGAAAAGGAGGAAAGTTATAACTAGAATAAGAAAAATCCATTATTATTGGTTTTGATATAAGATATTTTCTTATATATAAAAAATAATAATGGATTTGAGAGGAAATGAGGAAAATGAGGATGTTGAGGAGAGGAGGAGGAAAGGAAAGTGCCAAGGGATGAATTGGATTCAATGGGCCAAGTGCTTAACTCGTGTCTAGAGGAAGGAAATGGAAGTAAGTGGACTTGAAGGCGAATGATTTCCTCTTCAACCTCTCCTCTACTTTTCAGGGTCTCATTCCGAACCTCCACAACTTTTTCGACGCTATTTGGATCTTTCTCAACCTCCATATATTCTCCCGTGTAATGTACCGTAGGTACGCCTTGACACGGTGCGGTGCATCCGTTCATCGTCACCAAACTTATTCGACCCAATGCATTTCTATAAAGAAAGCCATAGAGTCAATACAAGTCTGCCAGAGACTTTATATACTTCAGGGTTACTGGGAATTATTTGCTCCCCGGATTCGCAAAAACTCACAAAGTCACTACGACGGACTACAACCTTTCTAGTTGAGAAGACTAACTTAAAAAGAAATTCCCTGGTGAGAATGAGATTGTGAAAGCTACAGACGAAGGGAAGGTCTTGAAATGTCCTGGTTTTTCGTCTGGCTTTTCTGCTCTTGAAAAATCTTTAAATCAATGTTTGTCCTAAAATCCTGAAAATGCAAAAGATGGAATATATAACTAATATAACAAATTACTGATATTATAGTATATAACTGTATGTGAATGTATTTGTATATTTTTAATGTTAGAACGATTGTTATGTTTTATTAGAAAAAGTGATTTAGTTGAGTGTGTAATAATGTTTGTTTAACGTTTTTTATAGACTAAATTTGAATATGAAAACTATAAACAATATTAAAAGTAGCAGAAACATCGTAAGTAAAATTTTTGGCCCGAGACGCTCTATGAATTCTGAATATTTAATAAAATTTGCGATCTACGACAAGATCCTAATAACTTTGCTTGGAACAGCAAAAATAAATTACCTAGGGAATCTACTTTAAAGAAGAATAAAAAGGCACGATAAAGCAGCGTAACTCTTGTTAATAATTAACTATTGAAATGCATTGTTAACGATCCGAGATGTGAAGACTATATGTGTGATGATAAATAGTGTTTACCTACTAGAAAAAGCAGTACATACATGTATATACCATTTACTTTATAATTATATTATAATATTACTTCCTATAGTGCCTCCTAGTGGTTTTGGACTATTGCATGACTATTCGTATAAGAAACGTATGAAATATCTGTGCCAGAGCTGTGAAACTTGTGAACGGAGTGGAAGAAAGAAAAGAGGTGAGTAAGGAAAAGCCCATTGTTCCCTTCCTTTTTTATGCTTCGTCTTCTTTTAAGAAGAAGTTGAAGTGGAAAGTGGAGATTTGAAAGGGCGAGAAAGTTAAAGGTTTATTTCCGGCTAACTTATTTGCGAGGCGACAATGCCAATTTGTCTGTCGCTAAATAAATAACTAAATCTCCATACCTACTATTATAATGACGATAAGTATATCTAGTATACCTCTAACAAATATTAATACCTTGTGTAATTAGAGATGCTTTAATATTTAAAAAATATTATTCAATATTACCAGAAATAAATACAAATGTCGAAATAGGTAATTTGTGATTTATTTCAATTATTTATTAATCAAATGATCATCATTATTAAATATGCACAAAACAATTAGAATGTTGAATGTATATAAAATGCAATAAAATCGCAATATATAAAATCAAATTACAGGCCTACTTGATCTTTAAGTAAGTAAGTAGAGGTAAGATACTCAAAATTTCTTATCAACTTTACAATAGCTGAGAAGCGAAAACACCATATGGCATATTATTTTATTGGACGAACATACGGAAGGAATCTCCGAGAGAAAGCTCTAAGAGTTCCACACATTGCGTTATTGTTCTGGAGTGTGAGTGTGTATACGTGAAAGAGTATTGAAGAAGTCATAAATTATTTCTCCGCTTTTATTCGCTCCGCTTGTCACTTGGGGTCCATTCATATTTCAATGCCATAAATCTTTCTTTTATTCTTCCGACTCTTCAATAATGCGAAAACAATTCCAAATTATCCTATTTTACAACTCAAACAACTAAAATTAACTTTATTTATGTTAATATCATTTCAGATTTCATTATTATGGAATTCTACGTAATTTGAAAGTAATAAATACAACCATCCTACAAATAAAGACATTTTACTTAGTATCTACTTATAGAAGTAGCTAAATATATATAGATTTTCTAACTTCCTCATATAGTAAAATATGGATTTACTTCGAAAGCCCAAGAAAAATCAAATCTAAAATTCATTTATGGATTTTTCCTCAACCCACATTAAAAAGTAAAGGCAAAGAGAAATAAAATCACTATTTCGAGTAACGGATGTTTCAAAATGATTGAGTTAAAAAAGTGTTAAAAAAATTACATTCGGAGACTTGGAGCTCCATTAAGGGAATTGGGAGGAAAAGACCGAGTAACCGACAAAAGTTAAAGTTGATAAAAAAAACTCACAACATATCAAGCTATTTATAGCTATTTTATTATACGAAATTCACGTTCAGTGGATATTGGCAGTTGTTAAACCATAGTTAGCTTGTAATGTTTGACACTGTAATGCGTTCATCCCATGGCTTAGTGACTTTCTAGACTTTATTAAATGTTGATGAGAGAGAGGATAAGCTTATCGACTCACGCGGGTCTCCCATCCAATAATCCACATCTCTTCTCATGAACATATTTAACTTGCTCATTTATTAATTAGTTCAATATCCAGCTATGTTTATTCTCTCTTTCCTCTTTCATTCATTGGGGAAATGTTGATCTTCGTTGATTCTCCCTTGCAAGAAAATTTAATTAATTCCATCAAGAATTGTCATTTCAATAAAAGGCGACTTAAATGACACAAGCGAAATTGTCATTTTAGTTAAATATGCAAACACATTTGGAAACTTAATGAAAAGATGCTGATGGTAAATGCCCAGGTCCTCGTGTGAACTAGGAATAAAACCACATGGATGACATTGCTTTATCCATTAAGAAGGAACCCAAAAGGTCGAAATTGAAAACTTGGCTTTTTGTCCGGAAATTTCACTTTACTCGCTCAATTTCGATGGCCAAAGAAAAGTCATGAGGCTTTATATAAGTCCATTATATATGAGAGTTCTAATAGGTCGATTCACCAATTGAATGAAGATGGATTAAGATAACCATTAATGTCATTTTCCAGCAAGGCATTATCCCCATTTCACATATAAGAAAAATCTTTAGATCATATAATAATGGCTTTTATGGTATAGATAGTTTGTGGTGAAAGAAGGATCGATCGTCAACCCCTTATCGATTTAATTTTCCCTTCGTGTCTTCTTTCGTGGTAAAATAAATAAAAAAAAAATCATTTTTATGAACAATCTTATCCTCATGAAATTTAAAATATCCCCATATTAATATCTTTAAAGCTCATATAAGTCATAAGATATATATTTATATGAATGTTCAAAAGTCTTTTTTATTATTAAATACTATATAGGCCAAACTTGTCTTTAAGGTTCTAAAAATCTATGGAATTGGAAAATAGAAGAATTTTCCCTTGAATGAAATAAAAAAAGTGAAAGAAAGGATAAGGAAAAGCCGAACAAAATGGTCTTATTGGTCTCAATTGAGGGAATCGGCTCCCAGAGGTTTTTTTTTAAAAATCCCGTTCAAGTGGTTTGGCAGTTGAAGCTTAACTATAACAACCATTTCTTTGGTTCATTTGATGGGAAATGGAACCAGGCGTGTTTGTTAAGCTCAACTTAGGAATCTACGCTCTTCGCTGGAGGACATTAAACCCAATGCTTAAAGTCCATCTTCTCCTTTTACTTCCTTCCATACCTATATATATATATATCATCATCTTTAGAATACTATATATAGTGTTTTACTAACAGCCGAGTTTCCATTTGGTATATATAGTTAAGACAAGAAAATATTCTTCGACATACCACCAGTGCGTCGTCTTGTTAAATTGTCACATAGGTATAGAATTAAGGTTAAGGTTTTTCATATAAGAGATGTCTTAAGGAATAATCCTATTTTATTAGTCTTAAGTAAGGAGGTGACGGTTGTGGGGCGATTCTATTAGTGGAGGTTTCTTTCGAGGAGAGAAATCCTATTTCGCTCTCCGCAAATGATCATTGCACCTTCTTAACTCACTCACCTAAAAACGTCGTCTTATCAAGAGCCTCTTCACCTAACTTCCTTTTTATGTTTCATTCGCGAAGGCAATTATCCATTACGACATTACCCCAAACGATCACGAGATGTAATTGAGCTTTGATGTTTGATTAAATTATTTGCATTTCCTAGCAAGTGCTTTTAGGCCAAATGCTTTTTTTTAGTTCAAAATAAATCAGGTATATATCCTATTGCTCTGTGAACATTTAATTATTTATTCAAATTTTATATTTGAATTGGAAATAAGAGCAAAACTGACCCTGTGAAATGCTAATCAATAATTAAAAACAATATTCAGTAATTGAAATTTATTGTAGTAAAAATAAATGTTCATAATTTCAAAGGGAAATGTCACGTGCGTTACCAATTGTTTCAACATCCCAAGACTTTAAAACTCAAAATACTCAATAGGTTCAAAAGAAATATTAAAGTTTGCTATATTATAGTTTCTAATTGCTTGTTAAATCTCTTTAAATTTCTTGTTCCAAAAGTTTAAAAACTCATTTGAAAATTGTAGATCATCTTAATTGGATGATGCCCAAAGATCTTTCCAGGCAAGTGAATCCTCATCATGAGCCAAGTTGTCAAAAGGCTTCATAAAGGGTCAATTGAGCAGAAAAGAAACCCAAGAGAATCCTCCAGACAACCAAAACTACTAAGACAGTATCGTAAAGGCAATCAACGTGGAATAATAAATGTGCATTTTTTAAATGCTCTGACTTTGAGATAAAAATGAATAGAATATGATTGTAGAATAAATTCAAACGGTTGAGAGAAATGGGAGAAATGAATTAGGATAATAATGTTATTTGAAAAAAATGAATTTGATTAACCATGAGTTAACTATACATTGTAGTACATTGATTTATACCTACGTAAAATATAAATATATATGGGTTGATTTTATGCTAATGAAATGGTTCACAAAAGTATTTGTAATTTTTTAATTCATAAATCCATTATTTAATAATTCAAATTTCAATGTCAAACATTTTAGATAACTCAAATACACAGATTCTTATAAAATAACGTTTTCAATGCAATAATTATACAATAATTCAACCAGTAATTAGTTCATTTTTATTCTAAATAAGTTATTTGGTATGACCTATAAAACTAAAACTTAATAGAAAAAAATTATTATAACTATAAGACTAAAACAAATTAAAATTAATTAATAATAGGCAAGTTAATATTATTTATTGCTATTATGAAATTAGTAAAAACTCATTTTGACAGTACAAGATAAATTCGGAATACCCTTCAACTAACTTACTAGTCATCTTCAAGACTTTTCTTGAAGCATAATTGAACAACTGGCTGGATGCGTCCTCTGGTAATCTCCAATCGCTGATTAAACAAACATTTCCTGATTGCATTAAACAAACTTGCAGCATCTTTGAAACCCCAGGCTCGAAATTCTCCAATGTCCGTCCCAAAATTCTCCTTGATATTTTTTTCGAGCTTTGAAATGGTCATTGAATCTCCTATCTCCTCGTCTTTTGCAGTTAAACTCCCATTCCAGCCAATCCGAGCAACGATAGCCAAATGCCAGATCTTGGCAAAATGAGCACGAACGAATTCAGGGTGCATTCTTGGAACTTTTTGAGCCGGATAGAGAACCCATAGCTTGAAAGAATCTTCGCCATTTTCAACATGGCAATTCTTCTCATCTGACATGAAGCTCTTCACTTCTTGTGTATTAATGGGCCTTGAAATGATTCGCTTGACGTTTTCAAAGAAAATCTTCATCTCAATTCCGTGAGGAAAACAGGCAATGAGTTCGTTGCAAATTTTCACGACCAATTCTGGTCTTTGTCCATCCTTGACTTGGTTAGAAAGCCAGGAAAGAACTTGATAGTCGGTGAAGAACGGGTTGAAGTGTTTCGGCTTCTTTGACGCATTTTTGAGCTTCAACTGCTCTTCATCTTCCTTGGTCCGTTGAAGGTCGAGACATGAGACGCCCATGGAGTTTTCAAACGGATTCATGAGGTCAAGGATTTTCTTGTTTTCACTTACGAGTGAACGCAAGTCTTGGAGCGTCTTTCTTGGTAGCTTGATGTATTTGCGAGCCTCCCTCCGCCAATCAACATACATCGTGATGTTGGCATTCTTGTAATTGTCGTACAAACGGATGATGCTGGGGTCCTTGTAGTCTACTGGGCCGTACATCTTTTTGAAATTTGTCAACATTCGAAACTCGCTTGGCTCTGGTTTTCTACACTTCTTAGACGACTAAAAATACAATTAATATTTTATCATTTCTATTCCCTGAATTGTTAGATTATCAATTTTATTAAAAATCCTTATAAAATCTTATGAAAATTATATCAATATTTTATGATATGTAATTCCTATTATGAGTAACTAAATAAATGAAAAGACATATACCAGAATTTAACCTATCCCCGAATTTCCCGGCAATTTGTTCAGCATATAGTAATTTATGTGCATTTATGTATTGATATAGGGACATAAGGTAAATTGTATATTGCCATGTATGCCGAGGAAATTCGCGGATAGGTTAAATTCGGGTATATTACATAATTGTATTTTAAGTATAACTTACCAATCTTTTCATAAATTCGTATTTTTCAAGCTCCAGATTTGCTGATCTAATTTTTTCAATTTTCATCATGAGCTCTATGTTTGGATCAAAGTTGGAGTGGTTTGATGGAACACAAGTCTCCGGAGCGGGTGGTCTGATCGTAGACATTCGGAATTTTGGGCGCACTTTGATTAAATCACCACTGACAGCCTCTGATTTGATTGTGGTACTCATCTTCGACTTCGAATGAGAAATGACACGTTATCTTAAGATTTGTTCATCAACACGAAAATTAAAAAGACTTTAAATGATTATTACAATCACCTAAATACGCAGTAGCATAACTACAAACTACACACGCACACACACGCAACGAACGACACTCTACCAGAAAAACAAAAACAAAATTACGTTTGGTGGATTTGTAGAATATGTATTATTAATTATTATTTGTATTCGTTGAAAACGGATGCGTTAAATAATGCGATGTTTGTGACGAAATGGCTTCGTCTTGCTTTTATTGAAATAATACTTGGGTAAATGCATATAGTTTACTATAAAGTACAGAATACGTTTAAATCCAATATCTTTAATCTTAATTCCTATATACATTATTAATACATGATAATCTAATTGACATAGCAAGTTTTTATTCATTTTAAAACAAGATGTCCCGTATGTCACCAATCGTCTCAACTTCCCAAGAATTTGAGACTCAAAAAGTTCAATAGGTTTATAAAAATAATTAACATCTTCGTATATTTCAATTCATTCTTAAAACAGTTTTGAAGCTCAATTCTTAAAGTAATTTCTATTATCTTTATCGAGACAGATTCCCCAATTTAAAACTTATAAAAATCACATTTTAAATTTAGTCCAGTACTCCTCGGAGATCTATCTAAACAAATGGATCCTGCACGTTGTCACAAGATGTCAAAACGAGTGAACTGAGCAGAATAAAACCCAAGAGAATCCTCTAGTGGATGAAGATGTGTTGGAGGAGAAGGAAGACTCAAAAGTTCAAGACACGACAATCCAAATGTTTTCAATTCCTCGACTTTATGGTGGTGAGGACATAAGAAAGACTGCAGACGGAGAATATGAAGGAATTGGAGGAGGCCAGGGAGGTCAAGGTCGAGGAAGTTGGGGAAGTCAAGGCCAGGGAATTGGAAGAGGTCTGGAAGGTCAAGAAGAAGGAATTGAAGGCAGTCAGGGAAGTCAAGTTGGAGGAGCGGAAGTGATGATGGGCATGGATCCACTAAAGTGTCGATTCTTCGTCTTTTGATATTCTTCCCCCATCATTTGTGCCGTTGGCTTCTTTGTTTATTTTTGTTTCATTTGTATTGACCTAATTTTGCCCATCGCTATTCCTGCTCTTTTAGCGAATAAAGAACCTAAGCATGAGGTCACGAAGGCGACGACGCCGTTAAAGCATGTTATGTTTTCGCCGAATTACTTTCCAACACGAATAGCAAAAAAACAACAGTAGAAACAATAATACCTTCAAGTAACTCCTCAGTGCCACCTCCGACGATTTCAACTACTCTTGAACCGTAAAAGGCAAACAATGGTGATTTTCTTAATCTGCATTTTCAATGATTGTCTCTGAAATTAAAATAAATATGTTAAGTAAAGTGAATGAAAAGCAATAAATAGATTAAACGTCAATACTTCGAGATGCTAATGATTATTTCTATTCATATGAATTATTTACACACTCCATTGACAAAACTAAATCTTAATTTTCTTTTAATGTTAGTTTTAGTTCAGATTTGAAACTACAAAATAAAGATTTTATTATTTATAGAATAGATTACAAAAAATATTTAATTGGTTTTAACTTAACTTTCAAATTGATATATTATATAGGAAAATTAGCATTTAAATAAACGGAAGCATGATAGCGGCATGAACTCATGAGTTAGTGATGTTGAACTTCTAGATCCCTCATTCCAAATCCTCTCATCTTTAATGAGAATTGTGTTAAAGGAACCGAATAAAATCGAATACCATAGAACATCTTCATAGTATCTCCTTTATAGCATATAGCATAGCATTTCGATCTCTTGCTTAACCTTAAACCGTTCATATGAAATAATAATCTACAATAAATACTCTTTATTCAAGTGTGAGGATTATTTAAGATGCTATAAGTATAAAACCATACTGATATAAGTCATATTAGCTAGCTGTAGTGTAAGAGAAATCATTATAATACTAACTCTTAAGAGATTGTTCAATTGTTCAAGTTGAAATTAATTTAATCATTTATGCCTTGTGAACCTCAGCAGAACGGCTTTCCTGCAACTCTTTTCTAAACCAATCACTTGAATAGAGAGATAGAGATTCCTTCAAGGGAGTTCTTCCAACAAAGTTCCTCGGTCTCTCTTTCGCCTCTTTCGCCCACAAAGGCCTCTTTATCTTTCCTCCGCACTTCCTTTAATACAATATTAATCCGTTTCTATTAAGATGAAATGATGTTCCGGACTCCTACGACTTTTTGGTTCGAGGAGCACCAATAAAAAACCAACAATGTATAAGCCGCATAATGAAAAAAGACCCGTATAGTTAAAAACGAAGTTTAGAGGACGCTGGAAGGTTATTATAATGAAAAGAAATTTCTTTGCTTTCTTATCTTTCCTTCGCTTTCTCTTGAACAATGAACATCAAAGAAGTGAAGCAGAATTAATTTACATTAACAATCATTTTTGGTCAGAAAGAATTTCAAATTATTTTCTAATTCCAACTACATAGTGCAATATCGTAATTAATGTTTACTTGAATGTTCTAACATTAGATAAAAAAAAGCTTTGTTCCTATTAATCTGTTTGCCTTCGAAATGTCCTCATCAAAATTCTAAATACATTTAATATATATTTTACATGAGATTGAGTTTTATTGAGTAAAAACTCACTTTGGGGAACTTGGAAAATGAAATTGCATAGATTTAAAATACTCATCTACTTTTTCCTGACTTGTTAATTCAAATACCTAGTTAAATTACCTTTTGCTTGCTACAAAAGGCGTCAATTCTTTAAAGTATAACTAATACTCATGCATACTAAGAAGAGTGAAATGCAGAGATTCCCATTTATCCTTCAACATTTATCCCCAACTCACTTTTCATCTTCAGTTCTTCAGGTCTTTGAGATAGTAGTCTGCTGTCTGTAAAGTGGAAACTTTATTTCCCTCAAGCTTGAGAAACTAGAAAAACTGAGATCCCACAAAGTCATAATTGTGTTATTCCCCAACTTTACTAGACCAACTTTTCAAGACTAAAACTCTATTGTCTTTCACCATCAAGTTAATTTTTCAACAATTCATACTTTGAGAAAGTTTCAATTCAACATAATAAAATGAAGTTTATTATAATATTTTATACATTATCAGGATAATGCCTTCAAGATAAGAACTTCAAGTCTATTGAAATAATAAAATAAAAAAATAAATCTTAAATTGTATAAAATAAAATATAAAATGATATTACTTCTATTTACTATCATGCACAAAATATACAATTTCATGCAAAACTTAAGATGAAAATTTCAGCTTATCAAACTAATAAAAAGAAAAGTGCTGAAAGAGTCAAAAAAGATAAAAGATTCATTAAAAGAATTCGTCAACTTTTCATTTGGATATGGAGGAAATTGGAAGAGATAAGTAAAAGGGAGTGGGGTTTATTCCAGAGAAAATGTTTATGAAACATTTGAAAAAACTTGTTTCGTTCTAGTTTTCTTCCCTCGGGGATCTTCGCATCCAAACTTTCGCATTGTAGTAGGTATGGAATAAACAAAAGTTACACAAAAGTTTCAATCAATGCGTTTATTATACTTTTATTATAAAAAGTGAAGAACAATGAAATTTTACTTTTCTATATCACGACTAATAGGCGAGTTAGAGATAAGTATCTTCTATACAGAGATATAGGTTATTGGACAATTTATTCCACCCCTAGACATGAAAATCTGGCATGAAATATTTTTTGTTAGAAAATTTTTGAATTTTTTTTTAAATTTTGGTATTAAAAATTTTCTTGTGATACATTGAAAATTCTATGTTAAATCTCGTTTGATTTTCTCTAAATTGATTCTCGTTCCTGTACATGTACTGCATTGTGGACGAAGACTGCACATTTCAATGTCTATGAAGTAATTCGTATCTTCATATATAATTCATACCAAATGCTTATTTCATTCCTAAGCATATTTATATTCGTAAGATGGAATTCCCTAACAAAGATAAAGGTATGGTAAGGTATATATATCGCATTTATTGTATCCAAACATTAATATTATGTTAATTCAATTTCTTCTATTTTTAAAATTTTTTAATACCTTGCCCTAACAAAAAAATTTCATGCCAGATTTTCATATCTAGGGGGGGAACAAATTGCCCATAGCTCTGTATAGATGATACATATCTCCAACTCGCCTAGTAAGTTTCACATTTACATCTAATTTATAATTTTTGTTGAAATACTCGCTATATTTTACCTTTTTACTTACAATATTAAGAATATGCTAAATATATTTACTAACTTTGATTCAAATATTAATTTCCTTTATTATCCAACCGAGTACTTGATTATAGGCAGAGAAAAGTTGAGTTTTTTCCTTAAAGCGTTTAGAGTTGCGTTGATACTTTTGAAATTGGATCTCCAGATTTCTTTCACATCCTCTAATTTTGCAACTCCAGCAGCATTTGCCACCATTTGGATTTCATAAGCATTTGTAACGCCTATAAAGCTATTAATTCTAGTGGCCAATGAGTCGAAAACGTTTTGTAATTGAACTAATTCACTGTAAATTATAGCTAAATAAAAATATTTCAGTGTAAATAAAAATGAACAAAAACTTAAATTAAGAATAAAAGTTCTTAATGAAATAAAATTTTAAAATAACCTTGTCTAGCTTCTAATTGGGCGACTTGATTTCTATAAAGCAGTAATTCGTTGATGAGCTATTTAGTCATTGATTTAAGAATAAAAATTAATTAAAAATACATTTAAAAATTGTTATTGCCAAATTTTAATTTATTTTAATTACCGCTGCGTCATTTTGACACTCCGTATTATGTGCAAAGAAAATCAGAAAACCAATGCTAATCAAAGAGGATTTTATAAAGTAACATCCAATGGCCATTTGAAATTTGTTTCGATTTTTGTTTTCTGATATTCAATAAAAATATTGGACTAAAATGAAATATTAATTATCTAAGGTAAGTCTATGTTATGTTTTTTTTTTTTTTACAAAAGTTGCTTTATTTCCCTAAATTTTAATGAGAATATTTAAAATGTATAATAATAATTATCTATATAATAAGTCTATAGAATGCATCTAAAATGATTCGTTTCAATCTTGCGTGCAAGATATTTAATAAATGAAATGAAATTTTACTTTTATTTTTATTATGCGAATGTTCAACCATAATTGATAAATGATAATACCTATTTACATTTTAAAAAGTTTGACAAAGAAATATTAGAAGAATGAATGAATTGAACTATCGTGATTTGAAAAAGAAACGAGTTTTGACTTTGAAAATTGTCTTTATAATTTAAAATTTATAAAAGAAATTTTATTTTATTCTTCAACTATAAGTTTACAAACCTAAAGTAATATTCATAGGTAGGTACATTACTCAATATAGTGATTCAAATAAGGTATTTTCAACTATGTTTTGTAAATAATTATCAATAGTGTCATTTATCATGCAATTACCAATAAGAAATAATTAAAAAAGATGAATTCACATATAAAAATAGTTTTGTAAAGGTTCATGTTTGTAATTTCATGCTTTTGCGTGACTCTAAATAAAAACATTTCAATCATAATAATGCACTAAAATTGTTGATATCTTTATTTGTAGAAGTACACGATATCTTTAAAAGTAGAAGTGCACAATCAACACGAGAGAGCGAGATTAAAAGAAATTAATGAATTGAAGTCAAAAAAGTATAATGTATTGAATGGTTGTAAACCCAAGACCTTTGAAGTTTATAGTAAAATGTAAATTGACATTAAAGCCCTAATAACATTTTACATGCCATTTTACATTTTATGCCTTCTATGAAGAAATTTTCATGATAAACTATTTATAAATGTAAAATAAACATATTGCTTTAAAATCGTTAATTTCAAAGAATAAATCAATTAAAGGTGGTTTAATTTTTTAATGTCGGAAATATGTTTTCAAAAGAAAACAAGATATCCACCAATATTCTCGGCGCAAATCACCATAACCGAGTTAAAGCTCGATCGTTTGAAATAAAAAAAATGACCAATGGGAATTTGAAGCTTATGTATTGTTTCTTTTAATCGAATTAAATATTTATATTGATTATATTAATTTCTTTTTGTGAAAAGTTCTTGGAACGTGAATACAAATGTGATATCTGATTCTTAAAGTATTCTTCTTTAAATCGAACTGAATTTTCATGGAGCTTGAACATCATATTAAATGAAACAAATTTTTGGAATAGATTGAGAAGCCACAAATAAACAAATAATCCGAAAATGATAAAATTAGTTTGTGAATGGCATTTTATTAGAAAACGGTAATTCCAATTGCACAATAAAGTAATATTGCAATTGCTGGTGGATTCAAAAATTTCTTCACAAAATCATATATTATCAATGTTAGTGATAGTAATTTATTATACTCCAATAGTTTCAAATCTTTATCAGCAATAAATTTAAATTTAAAGATTTTTAACTATCCATATTTAATTATTAATTATTTTATTATTAGATAAAATAGTGTATAATTTATTAATTAAATCTTTATATAAACATAATTTAAAAATTATTATTACAATTCAGAACGAAGCAACATTGAACATGTTGAAATTGAAAATACGTAGAAAGATGCAAAGAATAAAGCACTAAATTGAATGCGCAAAATTTCTGAAATGTTCATAATCCATTTTACAATAAATAAGAATTGCTAAAGATAAATAGCTCTGTTCATTTTAGATATAAAATAATATATACTGGCTGAATTATCAAAATATTCAAAAACTAAAACAATTACAAAAAGAGTTAATATAGATTTTCACACAACAATAAATATTAAGCCAAATGGATCTTTAAATTCATTTCGATTGGCATTAAAAATCTTGGCTAAATAAATCAAAAATATAATTTATTTATAAATCATTAGGTATCCTTATTCCAAACTTGTATGGAGTGGAACTCACATTAAAAAGAATGGTGGTACTGGTAACCATTAGTTTGGAATAGATTATAGGTATATATTTTATATTATTTCATTCAATAATACATACATATTATTTGAAATTAAAAAATTGCATATTTTTAAATTGTGTTACCGAATTTTGTATTTAAATTTAAAAGACCGTTCAATGTCGTCGATGTTTGACTTTCAATCATGTAATATAACATTATAAAATATGAAACGGTGACTAAATATAGTGAAACCAACAAAAGTTTTAACTTTATTATATCCTGCAT
>VJMY01000305.1:0-85825 GCA_009869795.1 Neelides sp. FZ-2019
ATTGACCTTCATTTCAAACAAGTTAAGTCTTTTCCAAATCTCCCATTAAAAACTTAAGTTTCATACAGGCGTTCTCTCATATTTTTATTTACCCCTATAATGTATGTATTTATATACATATGTAGTAGTTAGCAAGTGTCATAGTTCATATTTTAAAGCATTGACACAAAGAGTGTGAATTCTCTTACTCATTATTTCTAGTAAATGTATGTAGCTTATTTAAATTCGTACATATATAAATATACTAAGCCCCAAGAAATTAATTTGCAAATGTTAAAGATGTAATATTTTTATTAGTTTAACTAGCAATATGTCCAATGACCAAAGTCATTTGAAAAGGAGTAAAACTCAGGGTCAATAGCAAATATGACATGTTGAAGCAAATAGATTTACTTAAGCGATCAGGATGTGAATGTACATATGCATATGTATAGTATTTAAATATGTATAGGATAATTGAGTAGAGTTGCAATTGTTTAATTGTCTGGGCCACAAGACAAGTACGAACTGGAGTCTAGACAAGGAGAAAATATTGAAAATCAATCCTAGTTGGTGGAGGGATTTTATGGGCCTTTGAGACATCATTTTTTCATGAAACACAAAAATGCACTTTTTGATTGGCCTTCATGGATGACAGAAAACGTCATTCATTATGCAAGGATGGCCCGCTGAGGAAAAATCCTTTGCATTTTTAATCATCCAACCAAATGTCCCAAACAAATACATTCAATTCAATATTGACTCAATTATTATCTACAAATATGTAAAAATCAAATTTTCCCTTATATGTATTTATTCATATGAACTATACGATTTATCTCTCATGCCATATACTGTATGCAGTAGGTTCATATTCTGTGAAGGCATAGATATACCTGCATGATGTATGTCTTGTCAATTAAGTCAACATGAATGATATCGTGCTGCAAAGACATTTATTGGAGATCATATCATTTCATTGTAAATATTCAATTTAATAAAGTCATTTCTAGATTATAAACCTTATGCCTGTCCATATGCACGTCCATCCGGGTATGGATCATTGAATATGTAAATTATGCATAAAAACCTAAATAGAGTATTTAGGAAGTAAATAGAGTATATCAAGGTATTTAAAATACGTAAAAGTTCAAGTTTATCGGGATCGGTTTATCTTCCTTCATTTCCTGTCAATGGAATATGGGACTTTTGAGCAGAAAGATCCTCGCACGCAAGATGAGAAGTTCGATAGGAAACGTCTGTCTCTCAAATTGACCTTAAATCAATTTGATCCAACTCCAAGTTTTGGTGAATTAAATATGAGAAGACTCGAGAATTTTTTAACATCAAAAGAAAAATATAGGTCAGTTTTAACAACAATTACAAACACAATAATTGCTTATGTTTAGATCCAAAAAATCCTTGGATGAAAAATAATGAGATTTGTATGGTGAAGTTTATTAAGACCAATTAAGCCTTCATTTAAGGCCTGGACTAGTGGAAAATACCCCAATGGGAACTTCAATGTTCAGACTTGAAAGTTATGGGAAATTTCCTCGTATTGCTTTTTAAAAACTTTCAAGGAATTTGACAATTCCAAAGTGTAATATTAATATATTAAGGAGAAATGTGAATTTCTTTTTCGGCTTCAATCGACATGGAAAAAGGTTCAGAATTCTCATCCTGGTGTATAAACTTACATATTTAGTACAATAATAATACAATATCCATTTTTGTATAACAAGAGTATAAGACATATTAATATATCTTATTAAATATACCTAATATTTAAAAGTCATTTAAACTTTATTTTCAATTACATTGTTTTCTGATTTTTAGCAAATAATATAAAATGTATTATTTTCTTTGAAATTGCTCATCATTTTGTTGGGTAAAAATTTAATTTAATATCACAATAAGCTATATCAGCTAATCATTTTTATTATGCATCTATACTAGTACGTAGAATGTTTGTTATATATAGGATTCAGTTATGTATGTATATAGCGCATATCTTATATTAGAGAAATATGAATGATGTTTCATTAGTTTGAATGTTCGTGTCAATTACTCCGAATTGTCAGAATAGCCAAAGAAGACTTGAGGGCGTAAAAAGGGCTTTTGAATGAAAAAGAAGGAAAAGGAGGTTTAAAAACCCTCCGTGCTCATTACACCTGATCTGACCTTCACTTTTAACCCTTGAACTCCAGGAACACTAGGAACATTCAGTCGACGAATGAACTTTTCAAGTTTTCTTAACATTAATCGAATCTTCAAAGTGAATACCAAAACATCCATACAAGGCATCTATGAATATAAATATTTATAGATATATCTACCTATCTATACATTAATTGTAATCTTAAATATACAAAATGAACGAAAGAAAATATAAATACATGTGAATAATATGCTAAATGGAGCGAAACAAAAGTTTAAATGAATTAATTAAAATTGAATTCGTCCTGATTAGTGAGGATTAAAATTATCTGAAAGTTCTTTAGCATTTCAAATGACTCCGAGAAATCAATGCATGAATAAACGTGTTAAACTTATGGATTTTAAATGAGAATTGTTAATTCTAAACTCATATTTGAAAATGGAGCTAAATTAGATTAATAAAATTAACTTTTTTGTCTGTTAAACGTGTACCAAATTAGTTAGAGTTGGTTGAAAAACGCCACTTCGTTGTTCAACTAATTGGTCAAAGAATGGAGTGAGAAATGCGTGTTAAATGGAAGTTTACCATTAAAAACAACTCTTGAATAGAAATTATCTCAATTCACTTCTCAAACACATTTAAGTTATAATTATAACGTGTTACACAATAGTAAAAAAACAATTAAAGTGAGCATTTATTAAACGCCAGAGAAATTGTCTAGTCATATTCGTCTCTTGTTGATAAGAATAGGAAATTAAAATTGGTTAATATGACAATTTATTGCATTGAATAATTAAAGGAATAGATGAAAATTATGGAAATTTAAAAAAATCGAATTTAACTTAAAAGATGTAGATTATATTCCATAATAAAAAAGTCAACATTCAATAACCTATGATCAAAATATATAATGAGATAAATGTCATATAGAATTTGTAGATATTGAGTAAAATACATTAATTAAAAAGTATTTCCTGACTTCAATTACTCCCTTTTGTATTTCCTTTCTTTCCTTCAGACTGCCTTTCCTACAAGCTCTTGAATAGGTTATTTATAACGATATTATATTATTATAGGAGATGTACCTAAGATTCATATCTATCGTATATTTTGTTTGATGTGAAATGGGTGAGCTTTTGTTTGAGTGTAAAAATGAGGGATTCTGGTCATTTTGGCACGAGTCGATTAATAAAATCCAAGTCCTTGAAACTCCTAAAACTCTTTTTCATTCAATGGGAATATGTGGGATTTTTGGAACAAAAAACCCGGATTCCACATCGCCGGGACCACAACGTCCGCAATACAGAAAAGTGCATTGTAAGTTTCAATATTCTATTTTCATTTTCTACTTTTTTACCTACATAAATTCTATAAACCTTAATATAATACTTGTACCTATTACATGCATAGTACATACCTGGACACTTGAAAGAGTAAAACAAATCCACATATGTTCATGTTATTATTTTAAATACAAAGAACAATATTCACAAGCATATGTAATGTAATGTTTAATGCACTTTATTTTAATACGTAAATGTATGTGTTTTATTTATTCTATAGAAAACAAAGGTTTGAGTGACCGAGAAAGGAAATTTCTGAATATTCTGAACATAGTTTCCTATCCCATATGCGAATTTTGAATTTCCTCTTAACCTTCGCCCATTGATTCTTCAACCTGATTAAATGATTAGCTTTGCCATATCTTTCTCCCTCTTCACCAAGTCATCACATGACTGAAATGTTGAGGCGAGCAACGAATGAATTCAGTGAATTCACTCAAGTTCTTCTCTCCTTCCTTCCCCAACATTCCGCAAATGCAAATGCTCAAAACCCGAGCAGCCAAAAACTGACGAGTCCACTGGTCCTGGTCCACGAGATATCTTGAGGATATCTCAGTCATCCAAAAAATGATGATTATAATCCATTTTATTTTTAAGACATCATAGGGATTTCGAATTTGCGATATCGTTTACCAAATTCCATAGGATATCATCAAGATGATTAGAAAAATGATATCCATAATTTCATATATAATCATATCACTTGGATATCATTAAAATGATGAGTTTTTAAATATAATAATTCAGTGGCTGCTCGGAAACTCATCTTTGAAATACAATATATATTGACATAATATATCTTCTATTTTAATTTATACTTTAGCAACAAAAATATTAATTCCATGTATATTTTTGAATTTTAGTCTCAGAAATGTATGCATTCATGAGATCATCACATGGTATTCAGAATCATGGTATTCATAGAAATAAATATAGTATACCTACGAGAAGCGTATGCGAGAAGTGAAGTGACGTGCGAGAAAAATCCTAAATCTTGTTGGATGTGCCATGATTATACATACATGTGGAAAGAAGGAAAGAATGAATTCTAAGGTAAAGAAAGAGAGTTTGGAGTTATCGAGGGATTCGCGAAAACAATTGATTTCCTTCTTTTAAATAATTAATAAGAGGATTTAATAAATATGGTCTCGTTATTGTGAATGCGTTCGACCTCGAAAGCTACAGGCTTCCACGTCGTCTGTCTCCCCTTCAGACTCACTAAATAAATAATCGATGCACAAAATGCAGGAATTCACCATCCACCTTCCACACATGAACATGAAATAATGAATATTATAGAGTCTTGTTGGGTTTTCTATTCAAGAGCCCCCGTAACCTTCGATCATATTTTAAAGCTCTGTGAGTATTAATGGACACTCAGACTCCTCGGCGGTGCATCTCCCATTAACCGACGTGCAGTTGCTCACCTCTCCAAAACCCCTGTCTGCTCTTTTATCACCTGATTCAAATTCATCAATGCTCAGAGCTGAGCCAGTGCATATGCTTATACCTCGCCACAAAATGCCGGTCAACTCCATTTACCCAGATCATCACAATTGAGTATAAAATTCACCTATATATTATGTATATCAATACTCATGGATATTATATATGTACATTAATTTATACACACGTAGGTTTATTATGTACATGCACGAAATGCCATATATAGTCCTTCACTTACAGTATTTTTCTATTCCATATGAGCAAGGCTTGAATTTTGTTACAATCTATTTATCATTAATTTGGATTTGAAGAATCTGAGTCAATTGCCCAAAAAATAAATTGAAGAGTATACACATATAGCTATTTGGAAATTGTATGAATCATAAGAGAAGATAAGAGCCTTTTTACAATGGGTGTTTCGGGCGGGGTGATAATTAGTCAACTGGTGGATATAAAATATGAATTAAAAGAGATAGGGGGGAGCAGTCGAGTGGATGAGAAATGTGAATCAGCTTCTCACCGCGTGCTGCCCTTCTGAACATCTTCAAACTTGCCCTACGACTCTCCGCCGCACCATGGGCACCTCGCGAAGAGCAACTCTCATTCTTTAATGTGAATTTTTCAATCAAATCCAATGCCCGATTCCCAATGCCTCCGTTCCTTCCTTGGACACTTCCAAATCCCTCAATGCCTCAATGGGCCAAGGAGCTGAGTGGGGCCAGAGATGTAAATAGCTGAGTGAGAGCGGCCCAGCGACTGCCGAGATTTTCCCTCATCTCTGGTGTGCCAAAAGGTAATATGAAAAACCGGGTGGGCCTTGGGAACCTCAAAATAGGCTGAGCGAGTGTTTTACTTGGAGTGTGGTGATGACGTTGTTGCTGGATCTGAAGGTGGATCTGTTGTTGGGTTCTGATCAAGTGATGGTAGTTTCTCCAGCGTGCGTCCTGGGCCGACGACAGCTCGCCTCCGCTCATCTTCTCGGCTCGCCGACTGAGGAAGGACTGGAGGAGAAACACCAAACCGCACCAACCACCCGTCCACCAGCCCCAAAAGGACCAGCCCTTTAAACCCTGCAGACTTTCCCCCTCGGAACATTCCAACCACCATGGGGATGATCTGCTGGGAGATCAGGGGGAGATCCACGACTATAGTCACATCAACAACCATGAGAAGAACCAAATGATGCCAAAGGACCAAAAACCCTGGACAACCTCAATTAACTACATGTCCTGGTCCTTGCCACGCTTAAGCATTCTTAGATTCCGGCACAAAACGCCGGGTTTTGACAAGAGTGCTGATGAATTCTGGATGAATTGGAGATGAAAAGGTAAAGTAAGGGGAGAGACGAACGTCTCCAAGAACCTGCCTCAAAAAAACGTCAACCTTGAATTCTGCAGACTCGCTCAATCAGAATGAGACTCCTCTTCAAACTATGTACATACGAACTATGTATGTTAAAGTACAGATCTTCGTGCACAACTGGGCTCATCTGCGAATATACAAAATTATACATTGCACTACACCACACTTCTTCTATTATGCCGTCTTCTCTACTTACATCCCATAACATACAGAGAAGTTCTCTGTATTCTTACACATAAAGACCATATGGTATATATAGTAATTCATGAATGTATATTTTATATACGGCATTTATAGAATAGAATTAGTATTTGGATATACATATTACTTACTCTAAAATACTCTTTTGTATTTATTCTTATATCTCGTGTCCCAACAGATGAGTAAATATTGATGAATTCCACCTTTCCTATTCAACGTGCCTTTGGATTTTTTTTCTTTTCTACACTTCTTCACTAAGACAATTTCATTCCATACAATTTTTCAATGCACATTTATAAAACTCATATTTATGCTATAAACCAATAGTGTGGTCTGTATATATAATATATACATACATGGGAATATACCAGAGTAAATTGTAGATTCAATTTTATAGGAATTGCATATTGAGCTTTATTCTTTGAATCCACATGCTACCAAGCGATTGACGAGATTTTGAAAATCTCGCTACGCGAATTCCTTTCGCTCAAAAAATGTTTGAATGACCTTGAACTTTTTCATATATTTTGAACAAGATGATAATAAATGAATAGGTCTATTAGATTCATACAAGAGAAATAGTAGTTTATTGGCGTATAGCCTGTTTGTGAAATACAAGGAATTGACTCAACTCCTTCGCGGAACATGATGTTGTAATTATGAAGAGAGTTTTCGGGGTTCTTGGTGGGTTTTTGTTATTATTGGGACTCTGGATTTGTTCCTCCTTGAGGTTCTTCTTCTCCAGCACCGCAATCTGAGCCTCATTGGGTGGAGGAGGGGGAATGTGTGTTTGAGTCTGGTACGACCTTGGATTATAAAAAGTACGCGAGGAGGTTGAAACTCCGTGGCTCTCGGCCCAAAGACAAGAACCAGCCAAAGTCTAGTACAACACACACTCCTGCCAAACCCTCCAAGCTCCCTTGCCAATATCCACGAGCTCCATTCAGTTGACTCCGATGACTATAACTAACCAATAGCTATAGATACAGAGAGATCTCCTTCCATTAGTCAACATTTTGGAAATTTGTTCATCTCGTGCCATTTTTCTAATCAAATCTATTTAATTGGATAATTAATCATGATTTAATTCTTTACTTTTATTAATGTGCTTAAAAAATAAAGTTTAAACTCCTTTAAATTGTCGATTTATTTAATTTGCCTATATATTTTGTTTATTATTGCCTATTTCTTTTATCACTATTAAGGGAGGATTTGAGGAAATCTTTTGATTGACTTTTACTCCATCCAAGTTCATTATTATTTTCTCATTGTTCTGGATGTAATTGAGGGAGCACTCTTCTCATTCATGACATTTCCATGATGTCAAAAGAGTATATTGTTGAACTCTGGGAAAGAGTTGAAGGATTTCCTTTTGAAGCTCTGCTCTGGTGAAATCACTCTGATGCAGAATATGAGAATGTTGCGAAGTTTATCAGACGCATTTTTATATTGATTGTCTTTATCTCGACCAGGAGCAATTTGAAGTATGAAACTCCAACGACATTTTATCTCTCAACGTCACGTTGAGGGCATTAAGAACATTCGTCAATGTTTCACCATGCATTAAATGGATGTGTGCCGAAATCCGAGATTCAAAAGCTACATATAAAAATATATGTATACATATCTAAGGGAAGTTTTAAACTCACTCAGCTAAATGCATTTTACCAAATTATCATTTAACTGAAAACTGAAATTCATTTATGATTTTTTTTTATTTCCTTCTTACAATTATAAAATAATAAAAGAGGAGTGTCGGATAATTGACGTGCACAATGTTAAAATGTCAAGATTGATCAGATTGAATAGAAAGTCAAAAATTTGTATATTTTATTCGAGTCATCCATAGTAGATCAAGAATGCTGGAAGTCAATTACTATATAAATAAATTACTAAATCGATCAAAAATGCAAACAGAAATCAACTAAAAAAATTGTTCATACGACCATTTACTTATTAAACGTGCAAAAACGCTTTTAATTAATTTATATGTAATACTTATTCTTATTAACTATGTGTAAATATATTTATAATAATTAAAGTACTTATTTATGTATTTAAATATAGGTTTTGGCATATAAAATTGTACGATCGTAATAAAGCGAACATTTAAATAATGAATGAATAAACAGTACAAATGTAAAAATTCTACATATTATATATGTACATACATAAACGTGATTAAACGAATGAACAAATAGAAACATTTACCTCAATCCTACGAAATATTGTAAATTGGGGAAAATAACCTAACTAAAAAGATGTGGTGCACTTTGGCAAATAATAAAATAATTTTAATTAAAAAATGTGGGTTACACATGAGATATTGTAAAAATGATGGCGACGGGTTATCAAAATGAGGGGCAAAGAGCGAGAAAGTCAAAATATTCTTCTTCGTATCCTTGGTATTGCATGTCTGAGTGTGTTTTGCTTGAAGAGCTTTGAGAAAAGCCCCTGGCTGTGATAGCGACATCCGGGTGGGAGAAAATAAGCGTAGTGGACTGTCCATCTCCCAGTTTTCAAATTTGGGCATATGACCATGTGCCGATACGGAGCGCCAGATTGGTAGAAAGAATAATCGTCCAAATCATCATGGCCTAGTCGAGTCAAACATGATACAAATATTAGAAAAATTATCCCAAGTTGGACTTGAATCTATTATTCTTAAGGTGAATGAGACCATGGAGGGTGATGGTGAAGGAGCAGCGGGCTTTGTTGCCTTCAGCGTCTCCAGCCAGGAATGTGATGTGATGAGTTCCTTTGGACAGGAGATGACCGGGGGAATGGGATTGTTGGACATAGTGAAGCTTCACGTTGTCACTGAATTTCGGCTCAGACCACCAGACTTCCCTTGAGGATTCTCCGCGTCCGAGGCGGATTTCAAAGGACGTGGGGCATCCTTGAACACGCGGTGCTTCGCGATCTAATTTGATATTTAATTATTCAACTATACGTCCTTCTACTCATCGTCAATTAGTTATCATTATCAAATTCTAGTTGAATTATACCAACAACGTGTATTTTGAAATGACACGAGGCGCTGTCGTTGGTCATGGGGCTCCTGGCTGTAAAATGTACTTGGGTTACTCCAGCTTGAACGTCTGATTCAAGATTCTTCGCCCATGGTGGATCAGCCTCAACGTACCTAATGAGAAAAATGGAAAAATACATAAAAATAGAGAAAAATGGGGGATACGTCAAATAAAAGTCAAGCAAGATTACAAATTCTTGCATTTTGTCCTTACCTGTACCAATCCATGTTGGCTTGAGGTTGAGGGATTTTGACATAGGCCGAGGCGGCCCCAGGCTTCAAATCCAACTCAATGTCCGAGGGACAATGAATGTAAGGTCTTGGAGTTGGCGGGAGCGGAATGCATTGGGGCGAATCTTGCGGAAACCATTTGAATCCCTTTGAACAAGTTCTGAGTCTCCCGTTCTTTGGATAAAAACCCTCAGCGCAGATAAGGAGACATTGGGAGTTGAGGGCTAAGCGAGAGGAGCGACAAGAGGCTGGAAAGAGCGAGCCGTCTTTGGGCTCGGCCAATTCCTCGCAAGTGGCCGAGATGCAGGGCGAAGAAGTGAGGAATTCCTGCGGCGACCAACGACCGTCGCTGGCACAATAAATCCTTTCGCCCGACAGCCCAACGTTCTCAACGTCCTTCCTCACAGCGTAGCCTGGAGAGCACCGAATGGCGCAAATCGTCCCAACGCCAATTTGAGGAGACTCGATTTGATCCTTCTCGCATTCCCAACCACTCGAATTCCCCAAAGTCTTCGGCTCGGAGCAAACAACAGCTACAATCAAGAAATTACATTTATTTTCAAATGATACACAATTAATAAATAAATTGGACAAGCTGACTAAGAGTTAGTTAGAGCAAAACCCAAACGACTTTACTAAATATCTCACAAGGTGAGGTCAAGTATTGTAAATCTTATTGTAAATAAACGAAACCAAAGCTCATTTAAAAATGGTTAAAGTGACCTTTGCAAGCTTGGCTGTCTTCGCCAATGAGGAATCCTTCCCGACAATGGCAAACGAACGACCCAATGAGATTTTCACATTCTTGTTCACACCCGCCGTTTTGGATCTCGCACTCATTGACGTCAACGCAGGCGGTTTCATTGAGAAGCTCGAATCCCGGACGACAAGAGCAAAAGCGAAAAGATCCAGAAGAGACGCACAAATGTTCGCAGCCGCCATTTTTAACAGTGCAATCCTCGTGTTCTACGCAGATCCTTGGGTTGTCAGGGTCAGGGTCAGAACCAGGAGGGCAAGACGGCGGGTCCAAGAGATTTTCTGGCTCGTTCTCTTCGGACAAGCAGGTTTTGTAATCAAGGGGAGAAAGGACGGATCCTTTTCGACACGCGCAAAATGCATTGCCAAACGTATTGAGACACAGATGAGTGCAGCCGAAATTGCCCTCTTCACATTCGTTCACGTCCTCACACGAGTGCTACAAAAATATTCGCAATGTCCAAAAAAAGCTCATTGAATCCAATAATGCATGTATTTATCAATTCAATCAATCAATTTAGTAATCAAGTTAATTAATTAATTAAATAACTTGAATTTGTACAAGTGTTTTACTTTGTCTGCAGCCAACTTGGTTCCTTGGATATTTGCACAAGAGCAGACGTAACTCCCTGGTGTGTTTTCACACGTGTCTTGACAAGGGCCATGGCCGTTTCGCAAAAGACACTCGTTCCGGTCCAAGCAAACTTTCCCGTCAGGCCCAACTTGATATCCCGAAGGACAAAAGCATTGGAAAGACCCGGGCTTGTTGAAGCAACTCCCCGAACACCCTCCGTTCTCCTCAGCACATTCATCCACGTCAACACAACTCGCATTCCGCATCTCAAATCCCGGCCAACAGGAACATCGGAGTTTCTCATCAGAATGGAGGGAACAAGTTTGGTCGCACTCGCGACACTCGTCAACAGTTCCTGTAAGATTCCCAGAACTCAATACTTAGTTCTTCTTATTTCCATCTAAAATGTGAAATATAATTGTCATAGATGGGCAAGATACTTGTAAAAGGTAAGATACTCAAAAAGTGCAAGATACTAGATACAAGATTCAGATACAAGATACTCAATTTTCAGAAAGATACAGATACTTGTATCTTCAAGATGCAATTTAAAGACACTCCTATGCTTTTACATACAGGGTGTTAATATACAAATGATATATTGATTCACCTATCTCCCGATTTCTTCTTAATTCGCGACATCTAAATTAAAACTTTCAAATAAGTTTCTTATAGTTATAATCAGAATACAAATATTAGTCAATTCATTATTAAATCTTGACATTTAATATTTTTTTATTAAATTACAAAACTCACAATAATCAAACGAAAGTTAGCCAGTAAAGACGGAAATGGTGCAATAGACAATCATATTAAATAAAATTAATTTTTAATTGTAATTAAAATTGTGTTGAACATATTTAAAATGATATTTATGATTGAATAAATTATAAATAAGCAAATTCTAATTACAATGATAATTGTAATATTAAAGATGAACTTTAAAAACTATAAAAATGGAGGAATTGGAGATAGGAAAAACAATATATCATTTGTAGTTTAACAGGCTGTACATTCAATTTATATTATTATAAATAAGCAAATTCTAATTACAATGATAATTATAATATTAAAGATTAACTTTAAAAACGATAAAAATGGAGGAATTGGAGATAGGAAAAACAATATATCATTTGTAGTTTAACAGGCTGTACATTCAATTTATATTTGACAAAATTAATGCCAATTTCACAAATTATTATCACATTTCTAGAGTATTACTTTAATTCATATAAAGAATAGATTAATTAATTAAATTATTTGAAATTATGTTTAGTTAAATTTACTCAATATTTGATGAAAAAGATCTCAAGATACAAGATACAAAAAGTATCTTAGATACTGTATCTTGCCCATCTATGGTAATTGTAATTACAAGTTTATGAGCTTCAAAGGATAAGTATACATAGTAAATATACCAAACTTGGGCATAAATTTCCCTTTTCGGGAGCGGGAAGGAGGAGCGGGCCGGGACAGGAAGGGTCATCTCGTCCCTTCCCGTCCCAATATAAAAACCAGAGTAACTTCCCTTCCCGTCCCATCCCGATGAAGAAAATCAAGATCAACTTCCAGTCCCTTCCCTTCCCGATGATTAAAATATGGGGCTATCTTCCGTCCCGTCCCGTTCCGATTTTGAGTGAACATTCCTCTTCCCGTTCCCGATTTCCCGACGGGATCCCGAATGCCCAAGTTTGATACATACGTACAAACATTGTGTATAATAAACAACGTTATATAAATAGAGTCAATGAAACTTCAATTATGCTTCTCTGGTAAGGAAAATCTCAATTGCCTCTTCTAGCCTGTTGCTTCAGCAATTCAACATGAATCTAAGGTAAGTGTATTTTGATGCGTATAATTGTACTTAATTAGGAAAGGAGAAAAAGTTGTTACTCTTGTTACTATTAGTTTAGGTTACTAATTAACATCTAATGGGAGTTGGTGTAGCTAAAAATCAAAATGAATATAATTAATGAAGAGGAGGAGAGGTTCGAGCGAGAAACCAGTTGGTTAGTGACTTGATGATCTAATGATTTAGCAACCTTTGGCGAGACAAACGGGCGTTGGTCCAACCCACTTGTTCCTTGAACAAAACATCCGATCTGCCGACTGCGGCGGGAAGGTGAATCCTTCATGGCAGGTGTAAAGAGCCATAGCGTACCGGTTCCTCGGTCGGGATCGATTCCTCCTCCTGATCAAAATATCTAATTAATCCGAGGACAAATCTCACACTCTCTCCAAACTACACATGTGTACATATAGGCATAGGGATATATAAGAGTACAAGTCACACATGTAAGAATACAATCTGAACATTTAATGTAATATTTATGAGCTAGGGAGTATATTAGAGTAGGTGAATTGATTGGATGCATTGGGTGAAGATAAGGTCATACCGTGAGTACTTGGTGAGCGAAGCATTTGGAACGTGCGGGGCATCGACCCCGCCGCCCCGCCGCTTCAAACATGTAGAGTCAAACTTGGAGAAGTCGAGACGGAAGTGCGTGAGGAATTGGAGAAGACGCTTTTTCCGCCACTCGAGCTCAAGAGTCCTTGTAGACGACCGAGCCCGCGTCGGAATTTCCTCTTCTCCAACCCCTGCCCTCATAAATTACCCCAAGAGCCCGATAAATAAAAGGGAAAAAGCTCTCAACCTCCTCAACTCGACCTTAAGGATCTCGGACGAGTCATTGATAAATTGAAACCCACGTTATACGTACAATAGAGCTATACATACGTAAAAGAACAATTCTTCCTGTTCTACCCAAAAAAAACTACTTACTTCAATTTTTCATTCACGTCTTTCCCTCGACATTTTTTAAGTGATTCGAGGAAAATTAAACTCGGTAAGTTCGAAATTCTAAATATTTGGTAATTCAGAATGTAACATCCACCAGAATCAGTTAATGTCTCAATTTAAATTTATTAATAAAAATGAATCATATTTATTTATGCCTGTATGTAATATTTAAAAAATTAAGACTTTGTGTTCCTTTGAATGCATGGATCCAAGCGAAATGTGAATTGTGAAACAGTGAAAGTGAACTGCTTCGTGTTATCATGGCTATTGAGCATTGAGAGGGGAGGGAGCGAGACGGGTAAATGGGGAGGTCAGGTTCGTCTCCCGCTGGTTTTCTCATCATCAAATTCCTCCTGACCTCTCCAACTTCCATTGACTCTCCCTTTGGCCCTCCTTATCTCACACATCTCCGACCCATTTAAACTCACAAAACTCATACCTCATAACACCCATACATTGCCATGCCCCACAAAGAAAAGAGACCTTAAAGGCCCCATTACATAATAAATGTTCCTCCACAACTCCGATGTGGTGCTCCTGGGTATATATTATCATAACTAAAGAAACAACCGCATTCAACTCCTTCGACCAACTCGGTCTTTTTATCATTTAAATAATTCCTATATATTGATCATCTCCATGTAAATTCATCTTTCTTTACCAATTCCCGACTCTCTTATGCTTCCAACTGGAAGAGAAACCGGACAAAAAAATCAAAAATTATATAATATTGGTATAAATATATTCCTTCTACAAAGGTACATATAAAGTATATGTAAAATGTTTATTAATTTCGTATTTTTGATGAGGCCTTTAGAAGGAAGATTATTCAAGCCCCGGCAGTTTCAAACTCATGATCGTGTTTTGATGAATTGTAAATGTGAAGCATAGGATGTTTGGACACGAACGGACGGACGGGTGAAGGGCCATTGGAGGAACTTGATAAATAAACTTTTAATTGGAATAATTAGGAGCTCAAGCATCTCGGAGCCTGGCGAGATTTATGAAGGGGAACTGGATGTTCATGAATCATAGGGAAGGGTCGAGTGTCCAATTTGGAAAAAGGGGGAATAATGAAACACTACTTATAAGGTGAGGTTTTTTACGGAAGCCCTCGACCTCCCCTTGAACTATTTTAATATGAGGGTTCTTGGCGCTTCCTCATCATCACCAACACGACCAGAAGAATCGGAAGAGATCCACAAGGAACAAGGAGGACTAAGAGAGAAGGAAAAGAATAAAAAAAAGAAGAAACTTGTCTTTCCCAAAAACACCCATACTGAAAGTGAGCGAGGGGAAAGATGGGATTTTTTGTTTCCCCAATTTTCATTCGCTCCTTGTAGAGGAAGGGAGGAGAATAAACAATTGTTATTGTGTGTCCAACACTTCCTGCCACTCAGGATTTGTCAAACGTGATTGATCAGGGACAGATGGGTGAATCCGGGCAAATTCGGGGATTTATTCATTCAATACTTCTTTTGTTCCCTTTGAATCTTTCCCCCTCGCTTCCTCGCGCCAAATTAAAACTGTCATCGTCACTTCTGACCTTCATGATTCAAATAGTATTATTCCGAACATATCTCCTCAGAATAAAATGCAAGCTATATTATATGAATGTATATGTAACTTGAGCATGATATATACGAGTATATATGATATATATATATGACTTCTGGACTTTTATTCATTGAATTTGAGTAGTAAGGTATAAAAAAGTATACACCTAAGTTATATGCAATGTTATAAGATAGGATAGAGAAAATTTCTCCAGCCCCTCGGCCTCATTTCCACTTTCTAGGGTTATATGAGCTGAATGGAGTAATGATGGGGTTTAAGGACGTTGAGTGAGTGTTGATGAAATCTTGGTGTAATTCTTCAAGGGATCTTCTTGTAATTAAACGCATTTTGGTCTTTTACCCTTTTGGGCTGAGCCTGTGATTAGAACGTCAAGTCCTTTCCAACAACCAACTAACGCTCAAACTTATTGGTTGAAAAACTTAAGGAATGGCCCCAATAACGCATTCAAAATATCCATATCTAGGCTTATTATCCTCAAACATATATTATTATATTAAGCACATAATACATCGTGATAATAAATCCTCGTTTTTGAAAATATGTTTCGAGTCTTTTATTTTGAAGACTTTGGATTAAAAGCGAGATTGTCTCTCATTTGTCTCCTCTATGAAATCGTGTTATGGTCTCGGCCGGGCGAGTTTGTGCCTTGTGGTGGTCAAAAGACGACGGAGGAGCCGAGGGAGTCTCCATAAATAGCGAGTTGACACGAGGGTGGGCCGTGGGTTAATTGGGTCGTAAAGGGAGGTAGGGGAAGGCGGGAGATAAGAACCTCAGCGGGGCATTCCTGGGACTCCCACCTTCATCCGAATTACCATGAGGAGACAAACGTCAATCATCCCTCCCTCACGAGGACCCCACAACAATCACCGAGGATTCCTCGAATAAATCCTCGTCAACTCCCAATCCTCTCCCCATCACTCAATCTATTCATTATTCCCTTCGAGGCCTCAGACGCTTTCCGAATGACTCCCCGAGTGAACTTGGATTGAGAAATGAGTCTCCCGCTTGCGAATCCCTCATATGGCTCTATTGCTCCCTCCAACAAGAGCCAACATGGGCCCAAACAAGGAGAAAAAGTCAAAGATTTAGATTTATTAAATCATCTCGCATCTTTTGGACGCGAATGGGAAACTCGTGAGGGATCAACATCAATGATTTTCACTTTCCCCAATAGTCGTGAGAACTATGCGGTGCGATGGCACAGATAACTCAAGAAACTCCCTTCGGATCAACAAACTCAACACCACCTGAACACAAACACCCATGACAATGACATCAAAATTGAAAATCAAAATTTGAAAACCGAAATTGAAAATCTAATAGGAATGTCAGAGTCAGAGGCTGAGTAGGGCCGAGGTTTTTTTTAAAGTGGGGCGAGCTGAGAAGGGCGACAGTTTAGGAATGTTGAGTTCGGAGTGATTTAATTTCTTTTTTTCCTCTCGTGGAGTTTGTTCCATATAAGGCGAGCGAGTTCCAGGCTCGCTGTCTGATCGAGGAAGACCAGGAAAGAATGAGGGACGGATGATTCCCTTTCATTTATAAGGTCACCTTCGGGCACGAGACCCAAATGGAATCACGAAGGCCCTCGTTGGCCCTAATTGAAATAGCAAAGACCAGCGGACTCCAAGGGGGGCCAACAATCCAACTACTCACATTACAAACTATGTAATTATTCTCCTCCTTTCTCCGCTCTCGTCACAACGAGCCGCCTCTCCAAACGCTATTTATTGTCATTCGAACACTCCCCAGGCAAAGAAGAACAATTCAATAATTCATCGTTAAATGATCTTTCTTGGTCAAACAACAATTTTATTAATATTAAAGCCCCATTGAATCCCTTGTTAAATCCTCATTTAATAATGATTAAATCCTAGTTATTAAATCCCAATTGGACTCTAAATATCTAGTATTAAATGGATCTTAATAATGGTAATGGAAAGAGAGGCCGAGAAATAAGATTTACGTGTAAGGGCCTGCGTAGGTATTTGTCCTCTGCCGATGTTTGAGCAAGATAGGGCCGCGAGTAGGAGGAATATGAAAGGAGGCATGTCGAGGACGGAGCCCTTCTTGGTCCACCACCACATCCCTTGAGCGAGTGGCGTGGAGGAGAGACGGCGGAGGACTGAGGGCTTCGTCTGCTCCTCCCAGGGATCACTTCCGTCCCCGACACACACACACACACACACACACACACACACACACACACTCGCAAACACATCCGGACTTCTCATCCAACTCCACACATCCATATCATCCTCTTTTTTCCAAACACCTTCCTTACAAACACCGGACCTAATAGAACACTCATTAGACGACTCATTACCCGTCACATTGACTATATACTGTGTAACTAGATATCAAAATTCACTTTAACCATTATAGTTCACTCATGTTACTCGTTCTTCAACTTTAACCCATATCATTCTACTACAATTCACTCAACTGACTCGTTATAAAAATGATGTTAAACTCTATTAATCTCTAGTAACCAATATATGATTCCAATGTCAAAGGTTGACAGCAGGAATTTGCCACACTTGGGAAGCGCCCGCCAACCAAATTTCTCCATAAATGGATTGTCATCTATAGGGAATATGATTGTTATACAAAGGAACCGAACCTGAATGACCTTTCTTCCTTCCTTGAATATTCCCATGTGGCCTATGGTGTTCAGATGAAGACCAAATATGTGGGAGTTGATTGAAAAAGTTGTGTGATTCGACCTGAGCGTTTCTCACCTTTTGCATTCTCAACCTTCTTGTCAAAACAAATTAGCTATGGATCGCACCTCTCCATATATGCGACTGCTTTAATGCACAAACAGTCAAAGTAAAGTCTTCTGGTTAATGTGCAACGCATATAATAGATATTAGGTACTCCATTATATTGGTTAATTAAGTTAATTCTTGATGATTTGGTAATAATAGTTTATGACACTATTAATGAGATCAATGTTAAAGAAAAAAATAAAGAGTTCAGAGGACATGGATAATATCATTTTACATCTTATGACCAAATATGGGATAATGGGAAAGTATGATCCAGTGCGGCATTTTAATCCTTCAAAGGTCAATTTGGTTCGAGATAAACAATAAGTTCATCTTTTGTGCATAGAGATTCAAGCGACTCTTTTTTATATGAAACTTTTTATAATTCCAATAAACCGACTTGTGCTTAATTAATTATTACTTAACTCGTAAGGTTAAAAAATTAAAGACATTTACTGTGAGTTACAAAGTTCTGTTCTTGGCCTTTTTTATTTTTATGGTACAATAGAATTTCGCAAAATGTTTATAATGAATTCACATTTATGATTTCTATAAAGAAAATTATTATTTGATCGAATATTATGTTATAATTAACACTGTAGTGATTCCAGGGTGATTTTTGCCATTTCCTTGAAAATAAAAAAGGCCAGAAATAGATTTTTGTAACGGACAGTACGAAAAGACATTTTTTGTTTTATGAATGCTAGCAATTGGAAACATTTGGATCTTATCAGCTCAAAATTTGAAAAAATGCGAATGAAGTTGAGGTTGTTTTTATAGAAATGTAAAATATTTAATTAAGAGAGTTTGTTGTGTCAGACGTTGGATCTTGGCTCTCCTCCGTACTTATCAACGAACTACAAAATTAAACAAACATGGGCAATTAAAACTCACATTTAAAATTTTTAACTATTCCAAACTAAAGGAATTTGTTTGAATGTTTAATGTTTGTGGCTGAACTTACTCTGCTAATTCCCGGGAGATTGAGCAGAGATCCAATGACTGGGACTCTCCGGAGGAACGCGATGGCGAAAGGGAAGAAACCGGAGAAAAGAATAAAGAACCCGTAGATTTCCACACACATCCCGATCAGTGGCCACCCGATGAGAACCACGATGATTCCGCCGAAGAAACATGCTGACCCTTTCAATTTGTGAAGCTGAAAGAAAAACCGGAAGGTTCGCTCGAGTCCGATCACTAAGGCTAACCCAGTCAAAAATAATATCTGAAATAATATCCAACAAACTTCAATTAGTCTCATGTTTAATTAAATGAATGAAATTAAATAAGCATAATTAAATGAATGAAATTAAATAAGCATAATTAAATGAATGAAATTAAGAGGATTAAAATGAATGGATGTCACTTACATTTCCTATTGCAAGAAGCCCTTTGTCAAAAAGTAGCAAAACTCCAAGGAATAGAAAAAATACCCCGAAAGCTACCAGAGCAATTCCAATTTCTGTAAGTATAAACCAATTTTCTTAATTAAACGAATTAAGTAATAAGGATAAAAGACGTCCAAGAAAAATTTACCGCCGGCTGTCAATTTCATATGTTTAGTTTATTTGAAGATTAATGGAAAATATGATTAAATGAGAATTTCCAGTGAGGTTACCTGTGCTGTGAGCTCTTTGCATTTTTAATATTTAATTGAAGAGCTAGTTAACAATGAGCGTAAGATTAAACGTGTCAAATGTACATTTCGGAGGAAAAAAAGTGTTGGGACGGAATTCCCTCTTGAATGTATAACTTAAATATTCCTCCCGTTTCTTCCTTGACTCGACAGGTGGCGTCGAGCAGAGGAAAAAATAAATAAACTTCTTCATTTTGACCAAATCTCACCTAATCAAAGTCCAGAAGTACACCAGATGGAGATGAGAGAAATGGTTCTCCAGGTGCATTTTCTCATATTACCTTACCTTTTTCTAACTAATTGCCTCTAAAATGTTAAACTATAAAGGAAAGACCTTTAAGATCCTTACTCGCTAAGTGAGTAATATTCACCTCAGAAATTAAAAAACGAATTTAAACAGGTAGAAAACTCTCATACAAAGTTATCATACTAATTATGTTCATTAATTAGTTTATATAGGTGATTACCATGAGAGCAAAAGCTATTGAGCTCTATGGTTCGATTAGATTGGAAAAACATATACCGATTGAACAAAAAGTGAAAAGGTCTATGATAATAAGATTAAATATATTTTTAATTGTTTTTAAAGGTCTTCACTCCCAATTTTGAATATAGAGCTCTTGCTTAATCTTCTTAATTCTTGTTGGATTGCTTTTTGTTTCGAGACTCTTTGGTTTGTGGTTTGTATTTTACGATGATTAAGATTGAACCTATGGCCTCTCATGAATATATTGTTGCGGAATTATTTATGTCAACCTGGACTTGAGTGATTGATAAGTGGAAAATGAGCGTGTTAGCGCCAAGTGGAAGTTGTGTCATAAAATTCATTGAGGTGGAAAGAAGAGTGGAGTGAGAACTCGGATCTCAAATATATATATATACTTATTCTATTCTATGGCATGGCTAAGATCCCTCGAGATGTCTTGTTCACACGAGGCGAGAGAACGTGAACTGCGTGGCAGCGAGAGAGAAAGAGAAATGAAACAGCATTTCCTTGGCGGGTGAACCGATCGACGGAGTTGCCGGACAATTGAGTGAGTGAGATGGCAAATCGAGGAGTTGGGATGAAGGAGCCGAGCGAGAGGGTCGCTGAATAAGTAAATGATTCCATGTGGACTTCTTAACCCTTCTTCCTCATTGTACAGAGTTTTTTCTTCGGCCTCTCCAAGGAACCTCCGTATCATTGGCAATGGAGATTTGAGGTGGTCGTAGTAGGAAAGGTAAGGGAACAACAACTCGCCCAAGGGAAAAAAATAGCTTTTTTTCCTCTGGAGGTATTTTCTCACTTGTGTCTGCTAATCGACAACGATTTCGGACGACTTCAAACGGATCAACCCTCTTCCCTCCAAAAACTCCTCGAATACGTCGAGTCTCTCTTGAAGGACTCCAAGACTCGTCAGAGTCGGAACAGAAAGCCTTTTATTCTCCTCATGATGAAGCAATAATATATGAACCTTTGTATACAACCATCACACATAGACGATTTCATTCTCAAATCCCCCTTGCTCTCCCCAGTCCTAGGACCTTAATTAGCTAATTTCATAATTACGACTTTTACTAATTAGGGGCTGAATATCTCTTCTCTTTTTCACACTTCCAGCCGGAAATTCCTTTTGCATGTCGATGTGAGAGAAAATGAAGATGTCTCATTCATGACGTTACACATAAGGTGGTGGACCTGGTGGAGAGATGAAATAAGGAGAATATGAAGGATGTTTTGTGAGTTTATGTAGATGGTATTAGAGAGTAGTTTGGCTGTTAATCCGGCGTAGGGTCCCATGAATGTGATTGACTCGCTTTGTTTGTGTACTCTTCAAAGTTGGTCTTAAACGTTGGTTGAAACCGGAAAGCGGGCGGAAATGTGATTTGGATACTAAGGACCTCCACTCTTCTTGCCCGACGGTATTGTGTTGGGGTAAATGGATTTCGGCCCTGGCGCCTGCCACTCGGTTCTCCTGCCCCATTCCGCCCTTTGCCAGTCGAACACACAATGGTGTAGACGGTGGGCCCTCAATAATTTACAGTGTCAGAGGAGTATTGACAAAAGTTCGGTCCAAAACTCTTTTTCGAGCCTCTCCCACCGACCGAGGGCTGAGACTGAATTCTTCAAACTTGAAGGAATTCCCAGAATTGGCCCAAACTCGTCCCTTTACTCTCCATTTCCTAATCCACGATAGTCATCTATGGCCCATTCCTTTAAAATCGAACAGGTTAATCCGGCATTTATCACTTTACACTCACATTCCCTCAATTTGTCTCCATTCCCCGTTTAAATTTTAAAGGGTGATCGACACACGTTCCGTTCTTTATGAGAATCCTATAGAGCTTCCCATCCTCGACCCTCGCCTTCCCCTTGTCCAATAAAACAAACGAGATTTGAGGAAAAGACCAAAACTTTCATTATTTCTTTCAGATTATCTCTCAAATACTTAAATACACTTACCCCGTGAAAATCCATTGTCCATTCCAAATGTCCATTCCATCCTTTTCACAAATCCAAGATAATACACTTTTATATTCCATTTTTGATTGCTAATTTATTTATTTTAAATGTCAATTCTTCTCTTCTTTTCTCCTATTTGTACTATGTTTTGAAAAATAATTTTGAAAATAATATATTTAAAATAGAAGGCTATACAATACTAATCGAACGTTGAAAATATTCCTTACTCATTGCGTCATTATCATTACATGGCTATTACCTCCAACGTACTTTGTTAAAGGAATTCTCGACTTTTTTTCAAAGCTAGCGATAAGTATATACATCGCATGGCAATTGTATCGTTGTATGTTAAAAGTGCATATATTTATATTTGGCACTCGCTATGTATTTTTTCTTGTTGGTTTTAGTTATTGTCTTATTGTTAATAAGTACCTACATGATAACTCGGTGCATCTACATCTCGACGAGGGCCATTTAATAAAAAGCTCGAAGCTCATGAAACTCTACTGAAGAGGAAAATGCCGTGAAGGAATTAATATGCGGTTTTGTGAATTCCATCGTTGGAGGTAGTTAATTAGAAGCCAGGGGGCATGAATGAGTCGGAGAGATGGGAATCGGAGGTCGGAGTGAACTAATTAGTAATTTGCTCCTGATTGCACCACCACCAGGTTCTCTGCCCCATTGAGAGTCTCTTCATTGGACTGAGATGGAATACGAGATGGAATGTGAAGGGTGTCAATCAGGAGCAGATCCAGGAGCTGGTTCTTTATCATCCTTCCAACCCGGTGGGATGAGGAAAAACAGGAGTCTGATCCCTCATTGGACCAAGAATGGGAGACTTGATTGAGGAGCCGCCAAATGAAGGGACTCAATGAATCCAATCTCAGACCTTGTGAAGGGAGGCCTGACCTCTCTCACCCGCTATCACCATCCAGATCCAGAGGCTCATAAAAATGATTAGAGGACTCTCAAGGGGAGATGAGGACCGGATGTTTATTTTTCCCATTCAGGAACGGGTGTCAATCCTCTTCTCCTTAGGCCGCCTTGATGAGCAAAAACTCTCGAGTGAATGTCACCCGAATTGGGATCCCATTCAAATCATTGGGTTATTAAACCGCTTATTTACACTCAAACGCCAACTTGGCCTATTCATCACATTGTACTTCCATCTAATTCCGATCCGATATATTTAAGCTCATTTTTCAAAAGTACCTTCTTGTAAAATCACCATATGTATCTATTACACATACATAAATAGGTACCTGAATACCAAAACCCCTCATCATCAACAAATGCAACTTTTTACATTATGTACCTGTGTAATTACACATATACCTAATCCTTATAATATAATATATAGGTAACCTACCTATCAACCCAAGCCTATAGGTATCTACTTAATTGCATTTTTTGATTTGTTATTAAAGAATTTGATGGTTTAATAGCCAAAAGTATCTCAAATACCTAAAATCCGCAAACAAGAATTAATTAAAGGGGAAAAGAACTTGTTTAAGGTATAAATTATTGACTTGATTATTTACTTTCTCATATTATATTTGAATGTTTTCATTTTGAAAGCTTTACGTCTTTATTAAATAGTTTAATACTTAAATGACACAAAATACACCATAAAATGGCTAATATACATGTATATCATTGTACATAATCTATTTATATCATTATTATTTTATTATATAGGTACATTTGAATGTTGCTTGTAGTAGCAAATTAATTTAAAACGGTTTATTTAATAGAATAGGCAGAGAGGTAAGGAATGTGGAGCGAGTTGTATAATAATATATTGGTAGGGAGTAAAGAATGCGTAATTGGCCTGCACATATGGGCCCCTTGTCAAGGGGAAAGTGTGAAGACAGTAGGCGTTCACTGATTCATAAATTCCGTTTTCGGGTGAGCCAGGGGAACATGTCGTAAATTAAGATTTTAATTAGCTCTACCGAAATCGCCGTTCTAACTCAGGCAGGTTGGAGTGAAGATTCTTGGAGTTGTTCGTCCAGAGGGGCGTGTGATGGTGAGTTGGTTCCGTCCGGAGGATTCCTGGTCCTTTGAAATGAATTGGAGGCGGGCGGGAGGACGACTATCTTCTCCATTAAGGAATCTCACTGTAATTACCCAAATTAGATCTTCCTCCTCTGGAGTGTGTGCAGAAGTGGTTCGGGCGGAGAAGGTAGACTCCTCACATCCACTCATTATCCGTCGTATTTCACGAGAGGACGAGACAGGAACAAGGGCTTAACTTTCTCCACCAGCCCTGACTTGGAGGTCAATCCGCCTTGTTCCGAGCCTATTCCAAATTCTACAGGATGAGGACTGGACATGAGCTATAAGCCAGGACTCACCATGTAATTTCCCTCTCTCACTGCACTTCTCCTCCTATTATGAGTTAATTAATAATCCTCTTCAAATGAACTGGTGGCCTAAATTCCTCGACTCGGAATGTATGAATTCTCATTTCTCGACTGCTGTGCTTTGAATAGGGGGAAAAGCCGACGGAGGAGATGCCTTTCATCATACATTACATAACATTCTTATAATCTTAAGGAAGGAGTCAAAGGAGAAATATTACTGTGTGTGTATGTGTGTAGTTTGGAGCAGACATAAATTGACCGCGTACTCCCCACCTTATAAATCTCTTCCTATTTTTGAAGATTCCTCACTCTGGAATTCCTTTCTGGAACTATCTCCCGCGTTTGAACAATCTCAGATCCACGGACGTATGGTTCGTACTCTCGTTTCTCTCTCAGGGAGATTTCTTTGTATTCATCGGAGCAGAGGATGAAGGCCGGCACATCACCCTTTCCCACCTTCCAACCGCTTTATGCCACCATCGAGGAGGAAAAGGGAAAAAAGAGCTACCAACTCTTCAAACTCCCTCTCAACTATTTAGATAACCGCTGTCACAAACTCCAACTTCTCCACCATGAAAAAAAGAATGGAAAATTATATAGTCTTTGTTTCACATTTACACAAATCACCTATGTAAATACAAAAATGTTTTATTTTGGATCTGTCGTCCTCCTTGTTGCTCACAATCAGTTTAGAAATAATTTGAGTCCACGCTTCTGATGTAATTCGGAATGAATGAAAGATGATTGAAGCCCAGCGATCGATTTAGGTTTAATTGAGGTACAATTCGTCTCCGTGGTTCTCTTTTCCTGGAGAAAAGATAATATATGAGATGGTTTAACAAGAGTGACGACGAGGTTTGAACGGTGTAAGTGAGCCGGGTCCTTCATCCTTTTTCATCCCCCACCGCAAGTTTGTTTATCCGTTCTTCACCCATGGCAAATCTCTCGTTTTGAATCTTGACTCTCGGGAACATTATTATGAGTGTTTGGGTCCTTGGGAGGAATGTGTCCATGTTCTCCGTCTGTCCGCCGTGCTCGTCCTCTAATGAGGGGAGAAAAAGGAGGTATGTGGGGAGGGCCTCTGTGAGTTTTGCTTAGCTCAGAGGATAATGAGAAAATTTTATGGTTTATTTCGGAACGACAATGGGGATTCCGGGTGGATTTTGAATACGTTCCCTCGTTTTCGCTTCATAAATCCCACAATGGAATGGGAATGGAATTCGGCTTCGGTTGTTCGCCGACCCACTCCCCTACTGCGAACTCACTCTCTCATAAAAAAGTTATTAGAGCCTCGACATCCACCATCCACCCTTCTCTTGTAGTCAAAGGCGAGACGTCGTCACACCCTCGTACGCCCTTTACAAAGCCTCTTCTGAGGACATGAGTCTCAATTCGCAACTCTTCAGCCCTGACACACACACAGCATCTTCGCAGCAGTCGGGCAAGATGAAGAATTGCCCAAGAAATTCTTCAATCCGTCTTATACACAAATATATAGTATTGAGACTATTTAGTCCTAAACTCGTTCCTTAGGACAAAAGTAAAAAAAGACAGGTTTAATTCCCCTCATCTTTGGATGAACAGTTAGCTTTATTGTGACAAGACCTCTCTTATTGCTCACTTTCCCAGAAACCCCCTATTTAGTCTCATTTCATTTCCTTAAATCTTCATTGTTGGGGTGGCTGGGTGAATTGAGTCTATTGGAATTTATTGTTTATATTCACTTTTGGTCGCAATAAGTTCATTTAAGGGAGCTCAACAATGCTGACATAACACACACACGCACACATCCCCATACTATATATCTTTACATCCATTCCCATACATTTATATCTATATCTGTAGGTATATCTCTTTGTACATCTAAGAAATATCTCTTTTCTTGAGATGATGATGGATAATAAGAACGGTGAAGAGCTCGTTGAGGGAAATGGGGAAGAAGTTGATCTGTGAAGTAGAGGATTCGACCAAAGGGATTGATTCATAAAAGGAGAAAGTGCCTTGTTGGTGAACAAGGGCGGCTCATTGGAGTCGGCCTTCTCCAATTCCCGAGGGACGAAATCACGAGAGCCTTTTTTGATAATGGTGGTCAATAAAGGGAAGATTTTGAGTCCCTTGACCACGAACCGCCTCCTCACGTTGAGGAAGGGGAAGAATCAAAAGCTCTGCGGTCAGGGAAATCAAGATATTTTTTCTCTACCTTCCACTTGTGGAATGTTCTAATTGGGCTTGTACATATCATCATAGATCCGACCTATCACTCCCTCCTGCCCTTCAATTCTCATTCACTTCTCAATGAGGGAGAATCATAAACTCGAGCCATCCAGATTCCAACGCTCATCCACCCGAGGAACTTCCGATATCAATTTCAACAATCTATTCATCTTCTCCTTATCAACATCCATTTGGTGGGTCATTCATTTGGTCAAAAATTCATTTTGCTCTGCTCTGCTTTGATTGAAAGACATTCAGCTCAAGTTTGTAAATATCAATAGATAATACAGGGGTTGCTGAGTTAACTTTCTTTTTTTAATCACTCAACTTTTAAAAATTTTATTCAATATTTTTAATAATCAACAAATATATTATTTATACATCATATAAGCACAATAAGTTTAATTTAAGATTTGAACTCAATGAATTTCAATACACCGAGGTGAAAAACCATATCGAAAATTTCACTTTCTCAAAGTAAGCCATTTCTTAATAGTTTTACTTCATTATAATTGATCATGTTGCCATTCAAGTAGCCGAACTTAAATATTTCTATGTTTAACAGTGCTAAAGCTACGAGTGATTAAAAATATAAAGTTAACTCAGCAACACCCTATACATGACATTTAATGGATATGACAAGGAAGAGAATAAATGCCATTACTTCTTACTCAATAAACTCAATATACTAGGTAAAGCTTAGCTGGAATTAAAATGCATATTCTTCGTTTGGGTGGTATTAAGAGATTAAATAGCGCTAAGTACATTAATAAATAGCAAGTGCTGGGTTGAGTGTTGGGTGTTAGATGGGATTGAAGTGGGTAATTTATTTCTTGGTGGGTTTGCGATTGTTCGGATTCTGATAGGTGCGTTGTGTGGTTGAGAATCCGAGGTGGAAGAATGATGGAGGATGACATTAAAAGGGAGCTAAATAATCCGAGCGAAGAAGAGATAATGGAAAAGCCTGAACCATCTCTCGTGTCATTTTCCCCTGACTTCATTATTGCCACTTGAGTGTGACTTAAAGGTCGTTGCGTTCTCGGCCGGCCCTTTGAGCCCTCACTGAGGAGATCTAAGGGCATTATAGGCGGGATCGGTCTGGTAATGGTAATCACCCCATAGATTTCCTCCTAATCCTCGAGTTTCTCTTGAGGAAAAGGAGGGGCTTCCGCCTTTAATAGACCAAACTCTCCATGGTCCATGAAAAGGGAAGCGGCGGGTCGGAGTTGGGAACAGGAACTTCTCATCGTCTCCTCGGAACTTGGAGATTTATTGAGCCGGCCCGAACCCATGGACATGAGTTTCCAATTACATTCCAGGGTGGCTAATCGCAACCCCAAGACACCTCCTACCTTCACTTTCTTCGCCTGCAAAATATGAACCTTTTCAAAGGACCCTCAAAACACATTCATTTAATGTACGAGATCAAAAAGAAAAATATTTTTATGGCTCTGCTCAATTTTCTTTTATGGCTGAACAGCATTTAAAAAAGGACGCCCTTTCCACCGTGCGGCATCTACAAGCTCTTGTCTCTCATGTCAAATGAGTAAACATACTGTAAATCTCATTGTTTATTGAGTTATTTTAAAAATGCTATTTTATCCCTAGACTAATACATGATGATGAGTTATACTCATCTCAGGTGCACTGGCTGTAGGTAATGAATTAAATTTTATGATCCACTTGCTTTCAATTTACTTTCAAAACCTTGCCTATTTCCCAAAAAGAGTCATTTGAAAGGCATTAGCCATTGTAAACCATCCATTAGTCAAAAATCCTCGTTTTTAATTTAATTTTTACAAAATAAGATGTAAAAACTCATGATGTTCAGAGTTAATTGAAATTGAGGGAAGTGAATTTGAATTGGCAGGGGCAGTAAGGGTTCAAGTTGAATAGTTGAGGAGGAATGTGTTTGAGGAGAGGCCCGTGAGTGCTAACGATTTCATTTATTAGCAATCAGAGAGGAATTCGAGAAATTATGGGGGATGTGGAGTAAGGAGACTATTGATTACAAATGAAGGAAAGTCTTGGAGTGTCTGGGGGCATTGGGATAATCGGGCCAAGAAGGCGAAGCTCTTCTCCGTAATTAAATGTGTAATCTATGTATCCCTGAGAGTTCCGTGGCGTTCTCGAAGGAAGAGTTATGAGCTGAGTCGAGTGAAGGGCTTTTTGCTCCGCCGCACTTTTCACACGCGAATTCCCAGGATTTGATCTCCTGCTCAACGAGGAGGTTTAATAGAAATCTGGCAGGCTCCAGCGGTTATTAGATGCCTCGACCTCAGCTCATCAATTCAGTTGGGATTATTCATGAGGGCCGTGAGGCAGCCGCTAGCCGACCGTTATTATCATATTATAGGGTGTGGAGGAGATAGACAGTGATTTGGTCAAGTGGAGCCTCCACCTGCTCCCGACCCGTGAGCAACCCATTACGCAATCAATCTCAGCCTAATTCCTTGCAAATCCCCAAACCATCCAACAAATTACTCCCTTTGATTTCCTTCGGAGTCATTCCAATTCATTCACTTTGAGTGGAGGCCGAGTTGCTCGGCCGAGGCCCAACCACTCTATCCAGATCGAGAGGCAGAGGTGGAAAAGGGCAAGTGATGAGGGAACGAAAGGGAGAGAAATGACCAAACATCTCCACTGTGTGGCCTCTTGCCCCAAGGTTCCGAATCAAGGCCCGGGTTCGAAACTCACCCTACATTACACAGAAGAAGAGGATTGTGGAGACTCCTCATTTATCAAATCCCGCCCCTTCCACCAGCCTCCTTCACTCCAATTCATCATCAAACATTGGAGTGGAGTCTTTAATTGAATCTCATGGTGGGCCTTCCAAATTCTCGTAAATCCCCAATGATTCCTTTGTTGAACACTCCATTAGAAATCCAATTCAAGTCGACGCGCTAGGGATTCCGAATCGGAATCTTATTTAAACACACTCATCTCTTTCAAAATTGTAGATCATATTGATCATATCTCTTCATGTCTCCATCCAACAACACCACAAAACTCCGTTTCATATACATTGAGAAAAGAAAAATACATTTATGGTGGACCAAATAAAAGCACCACCATACAATGTAATACTTTCATAAAATATGTAAATAAAACATACACAATATTATATAGTATATTCGCTTTAAAAAAGTTTAATTAAACACTTAATTTTTAACTCTAATTAAGAAATTTAGGAAGTCGCCCAAGATTAATGAATTTTGTAATGGACCCAAACAATAAGCCTGGAGTTTATCTCGCATTTAGGTTTTATAATGCATAAGTAATTAGAAAAGAACATTAGAATAAGCCCGAGAGTACATACATATATTACTTATATACTTGATTGGCTACATGGAGGAATGAAAGGGGTGAACCACGAAGGATATTTGGCTCAAAGTGTGAAAACCTCCAACAACACGAATTGAATACTAGAGAGAGCATTATGTCGAGGATTACATTTATGCAAGAGAGGTTTCCAGGCGTTGGTCCTTTGATGTTCTTTATGTCATTGTTTTAAGGATCTCTCATGGCGATGCCTTGTCTCCAGACCCGATTGTTTGGATCCCAAAGTCGTAATGTGTAGCGGAGGAATGCGGGACGGTTGAGGCAAACCAGCGCGGCGGATCCAAAGACCCAGAAGAAGTCTCAAGGTGTCAAGAGGCTTCTGAAACAAAGGGAGTCGAGGGGAATTCATTTGAATTCCGCATGAGTGAAAGAGACGACCGCCTCCGACTTGAACCATTAGATTACTCCCTTGACTGCCCATGCAGAAACATTGAATGAGCTGATAGCATGTCACCTTGTCGGCAACCACCAAGTTTATTCCCTCTTTCTCAAACTTCTTGCTACCAACTCAATTCACAGACGTCGTCGAGTCTTAATTCTTCATTAGCTTTTCCCAGGGAAGTCTGCCAGGTCTTTTGATCTCGGTGCATTTCCTTATTTCCCCCATGTGGTAATTATTAAAAATCCCACTGGAACCAAATTAGTCTAATGGCAAATTATTTACTTCACCTGCTCAGTGTTTTATGTCAACTCCATATTAATTGACATTGTCTAAATTTGAGATTCATTGAGATGTTGTTTGGAATGAATCTTTTATAATTAATCTTCCTTTTAATTGAATTCATATCTTAATGAGGTTAAACTAATCATTACGCACCATGATTGATAAACTTACTTGTCTACTACTTAGATGAGTATATTTATTAATGATAAAGAGTTACCCAAAACTTTCCTTGTTTCCCTTTCCGCCCAGAGTTTTCTGAGAGAACCTTTAGGGTTTTTTGTCTTTCAATAGATCTCAGGTTTCATTCATTTATACGTAACATTGATTCCAAAAGGTATAAAAGTCTTAGTTAATGAAGTTGTTCGAGCCCGTGAGCAGGCATTAATTTGGCAGATTAAATTGAAAAGAGTTGAGAAATGAACAGTGACCTTTCACAACCACTTGTTGCTTTAGCTCTCAATTCCTTTCTCAGCTCCCTTTACAAATTCTCAATCTCCTTTTGATGGAAATGAGGAACTGAGACTTTCCCACTGTTTCTCCCTCCCTTTGTCATTCATTGTTCAAAAGGGCGGAAAATGATCCAAGGAAATGAGCCAAAGATCAATAATTATACAAAAGTCAAAGATACTTCTGTAGGTATAATACCGAGGTGTTCAAAAGGTCCTTTGGGTTCCAAACGCATGAATTGCTCTGATTGAGCAAAACGAGCAGCCGACGTTGGAAACGAGAGGAACTCTCTCACTTTCGCCTCCTCTATCATTACTGGGCTGTTGTGGATGATCCTCGTCAGGCCAGTGGTCGGGAGTGTTAAGGACAGGGGAAGGCTCTAACCATATGCTATTGGATGTTTTAATGATGTCCCAGACTCCTCTCTTATTATTATGACAAGAACTGGAGGAATCTCATTCAAGTTCCTCTTGACTTACCTCACCTTCCCCACTTGCTTTCCTCATTCACAACTTCGAACAAAGGACTTGGGTTCTAAGGAGTTGTGACATGTCAACAGAGGAGAACACAAAATATTTCCCTTCATTCTTCTCAAAGTACAAAATCTACTAATGCAATGTCAAATTGGAACTACTGCTAATTTGCAGTTTTCGCATTGCTCAAATAACATTTTCATATATTTCATACTAAATGTATCCCTCATTAGTTGTACATTAATATACATATAATATACGTGTATGGTATATGGTATGTACTTACATATTTCACTATGAAATTTGCTATATCTGTAATACGAGTGAATCGATAAGAGCTAATATTAGATATTTAATTATTATTAATTTTTTTTTTACTAAATTGAACAATGTGTATTTGTTTAAAATTCCTTTAAATGGTAAATGAAATATAAAAGTATAAGAATTTGGAAATATACTCTATAAGCTCTAAAGGGATCCCTGAAGGTTGTCTGAAGAATAGGGATCTCATTGTTGTGGCAATCGGTTTCTTTTTCATTAGTTTTTTTCAACTTTGGGTGGGTTTGCCTCCGCTAAATAATCGACATATGCCAACAATAATGGGAACGATAAGATATGTAAATTTCCTATGAGGAAACCAATTCAATTTAATTTTCTTCTTCTATCAACCCAATCTGACTCGCCTTCATCATACCACCCAAATTTCATTATTTATTGTTGTTCTTGGTTGCATGGCCAACAACACTTCCATTCCATCTCTCTGGGATTCGAATACATTGTAAGGGCCGATAAATTGAATTAAAAAGCGTTCCTTGAGAATCCTAATTTCCGACTTCAGGTTTCAAAATCCAAGATCACTTTCTGTAACATCAAATCCGCTTCAGCCATTTCAAACCACACTCATATATGCATAGGTACATTTAAAGTATCTGCGTAACAGGTATTTGTATAATAGAATATTTTTGTATGTATATCTAAATACATTCAACATTGCAGTTGCCTTTGGCATAAGATAATATGGAAACCAATATGTTTGTATCTTTTAAAAAATACTTATGTACTTACTATTAGTTATCTCATCGAGTGAGTATACCCAAACAAAGATTGAAGTTCGTGAAACTTTTCTTTCAGAATGCCCAGGGTAGATTACACGCATGAAAGAGATTTTCTACATATTTCAAAGCTGAGGCTGAGCAACAGGGAATTTTATCTCTACCAGTTTTGCATAAACATTTAATTGATTCATCGGAGATCCACAAGGATTGAAGTCCGCATTCTTGGAAAAATGTTCTCGAGTGGTCTACATGTCGCACTCGTGCTCTGGCACAGTTCTAATGCTCCGTCATAAAACTTCATTCATTCAATGGGACTTGGACTCCAGTGGGTATGTGGATGGACTTCAACTATTCGCACTCGCATGAATTCAAATTATGCGGACAGAGGCATTCTCTCTTTGTACTCCATTGAGAATGAGTCTGACGCATACCAAGGAATTTGCGTAATAGAACTCTCACGAGCAGTATCAGTTCATGCCCCCGTATCTTCATATCGATAAATTATGGAGGAATAATGAGAAAACAAAAGGGAAGGACGAAAGAAAAAGATTCTCTGACCCATTCAAATGCAAAGGTGAGATTAGAGTATCAAAAGGAACCTTTTTGCATAGTAATTACCCAAGAGGCTTTTAATGAAGGAACCAAGGAATTTGAATAGGTTGCGCGCTATTAGGAGATTCCGCTGTGTCGTATTGCTCATCTACCCACCGCACCAACATAGCTCACACATTTCCTTATCCCCATTGAAGGGAGTGAAAGCGGAAAGGAGTTTCTCGCCATGAAAGATAGAATAATGGAAAGATGGTCGTGACCCGTAGTGGTCCAGTGAGTTTCGCCCCAACTGAGAACTTGGCTCAATGAATTTATTAACTCTCTCATGTAAAAGATATTTCATTTGAAGGAGCTTCGAGGACACGGAAGGATATTTGATACTCATCATCATATTTGATCCGTCGACTCCTTTCATAATCTATATAATTTATTCCTTATAAAATCCCCATATTTCTCCCTTGGACATTTCATACTACCATTGGCCTATCCTTTTCCTTATAACTAAATATGTTTCACACTGTGCTTCTACATCCTATTGTTCGAACAAAGAATTCTTTGAATTCTTTACTTACTTAAGTTACTTTCATAATAATTAATTATAAGCATTTATAAGTATGCATATAGGTACTCATTTATATGTATTTATATTCATACATGTTCTAACTAAAAGTGTTGAAAATTGAATGGTTCATTTTATTAATTACCAACGAGGCATTTGATCTACAGAGCTATTGATCTTGGAGTAAGAAATTTACGATGTGATGGATTAGATTTATATTTAATATATCTATAAGCTCAATGGCTTCTCCTCGCTAATCATCTCATCGTCAAATCTCAATTCATTCCAATGAACATTCCCAAGTGAGCCGAGGATATTCTTTCAAAAATTGAGTACTGTAGAATCCTTTCATAATGAATCTGAAGGGACCGACGAATTTCGTTCATTATAACCAGAGATTCATTATAGTCGAAGTTCTTATAACATAAATTGAATAGGACTTTACTAGTTTCGGGACTAAAATTTCGGTTCATTAAAACAGGAGTTCACTATAAAGGATTTATTATAAAAGAATTCTATTGTATATGTAGCATGTACAGAAGTTATTGAAATTGCGTCCACGGCCCAATCCAGTTTCGACATATGAGGAATATGAATAACGAGAGAGGAGATGGAAATGATAACGGAGAAAACCAAATCCTTCCTTCCTAACTGCTAAATAATGGAAAATAAAACAGGGGTAATTTCCTTTTGAGGTTTCCCCAAGCTTATTTAATTATAAAGTTGAGGACTTTTGAAGTGGAATTGAATGTGGTTCGAATGCCAAATTCTTTTAGAGTATCAAATGCAAAGGGTCATTGATGATGTATATGCACTTAAGTGCCAGAGAAGACCAGATGCTTCATTGGCTCATAGCAATATTCGAAAGAATGGAGTAGTCACTCTGTCAATTATCCGCAATTCCTTCTTCGTCTATTAGTCAATTGTTCCCCCAGACCTGGTTGAGATTTATTACCAATTTTTCTCGCCTTTTTGATTAAATATAATCGAGGCCTACGGCCTCCTCAATACTCAAAGGAGGCCTGTGAGGGACAAATTCTAAATACCAATTGACCAGATTCTCATAAAGATGTTCTATATACATACAATGAGTTTCTCTAAATCTTCCCAAAATCTCCTCCCATTTTCACATGTTCCACTTACTAAATAATCACTTGCCCGGTCGACATTTAAAGGAATAAAAATGATTTCATACATTGTTTGAAGGTGTTCATAGTATATGTTCATATTCAAATATCTGAGGAAAACCTTCTCCTCTCTCAACCCGATGTTTAACTAGAGGAATGTTCATTTCTTATCTGCAGCCTAATACTGATTAGGCACTTACTAATTGCAAAGATTGTCCCTTGACATCTTCCTTAATAGAAAAATGTGAGAAATTTGGTCTAAAAATAAGAAGGGGGTTGAAGGGGAAATTTGTGCGGGATGAATTGGTCTCCAGCCTGATAAGAAAAGGTCTTGGGATTTATGCGGCAATCGGAGGAAGATACGAGGAGCCGCTTTTTGGATGAAGATGGATTGGACGATGGAGGGAAAAGGAGAACAATGAAGGAGGAACGGTGGAGTGAGAATTCCATTTCCGACCTCACTCAATGAGACTCCGAGGCCCGTCGTGGACGTCGTCATGAGATATGGAGAAGTCTCTATCCAACATTCATCTCCGACCAACTCATCATGAGGAGTCTCGATGGAAGTGAAAAGAGAACAGGGACTCAAATCTCCTCTCCCTCAAATATTTGTTCCTCTCCATCTCCTTTCATTAGCATTTCAGAGGATAAATTCATTTCTCTACTTCTATCTCATTATTCTTATTTAGTATACCATATCTAACAATTCATTAAAGTTTTTTAAATCAATTAGTAAAAATTCAACTGCAAAATCTATTAAAATTGCAGTTAAAGTTATTATTATAACATGTAATCTCATTCCTGACCAAACGCTTCCTGAAATTCCTAGGGTGAAATAAATTCTTAAAAATGCTCATCAATTGTTAAATGTGCATTGTGAATAGAAAGTAATGAAATGTATGTTGATTATGAATTTCTTATGTAAAAGGTTGAAAGGAGGTAGGATAAAAAGGATTACCTGCATTTTTCTGTGAGATTAAAAAAATTCCTTTCAGATTCTCCAATTTGTATGAATGAATGAATGAAATGGATATTAAGTATGAGCAAGATTAGAAAAGGTATTTTATGTATATGAAGTCGGTACAATAAAGCTTTATACATTCATATTACGTACTTAGATATAACAGAAAAAATGTTTTTAATACAGCCTGAAGAGGCGGATCCACACAAGCTCAAATCCAAAGCGAGTTGAAGAGGCAAAAATGGTTAAATTTTTAATTTGAGAACCTATGTCAACATTCCCAATATTCGTAATTTATGAGGTTTGGAGTTCAAGAGGGAACCAAGTTTGGAATCAAAGCTGATAGAAAGATGCTTGTTCCCGAAGAACCCTATAATGGGTCTATAGATCGGGGCTCATCGAGGAGTTGATCAATTTCGAATTTATTCCCGGCTTAATGGGAAAGGTGAGAAAGGGAGTGTCCTGGGGAAGGAACAGAAAATGAATAAGATGAAATGATCTTTATTTGTTTCCATTCTTAAATATTCTCTCTTTCGGAAGCGAAGCTAGAGGGAGGATCATATATTATAACCGCTTGGTAAATATGCCCTCATGATCCTTCTATACACAGACACATGAGCTATATGCCATTCAAAAATGAAATACATTGTATTCAACTTCTCATATAAGAAAAAATAAATGTTGCGAAGCTAATAACTAAATATACTTAATAAGTGCTACATATATGCTTATATACCACTCATAGTATAATAATCATTATATATTATAAGTATTTCATAGCATATATTTTTTCTTTTCCACAAGATACTTGTAGTAATATATATATACCTATGAGGAGATGTAAGTATCTAGTGGGGTAATCCAACTTACAAGGTCCCATTCTCGGATGGACAACTTAGAGGAATGATACGACGAGGGTATATAGTTCTGGAGTAATGAGCCCGTGGGAACAGATCGGCAATCGCGTTTGTGTAATGGAAGAACAGAATGCCGAGATGAAACCCTGTTCCAAAATCTACAGGTTCTTGGAGTGGATGGGCAAGGAAGGCCGGAAGCAATTTTTCTTCTTTCAACCTCTCTTTATTTTCCCCCGTCCACTTGAGGTCGAGGAGTGGAGGTTTTCCACAATGGGACACGAATTTATTTGAGGGCACATAAAGGAATCATTGATTCACATTCCCCTCACAAATCATTCCATTCAAAATAGACATTGGACAAATATTTCAAAACTCCAGGAAATAACTAACATATTAAATTATGTTATATATTTCGACAATTTTGCATTCGGCATTCAATTGGGTTAAAATCAAAAATTGTTATATTTACACCTATTTTCATGCATTATACATAAATAATAAATTATCTTTTGTATATTATAGATTAATAATTATTATAGATAATTTGTATTTATGTACAGGAGTTGAACCCTGTCTATGAACCTGCCAGTTGTACAGTATATAACTATATATAGCATATTATTAAGTAATGTACATGAAAGTATAAAGTAAAGCGTTCCAGGACTTTGGATGAAAGAGTGAACTTATGAATCTAAGATTTTAATCCTGTGTATTCCTCATAAATAGCTTTTTTTTAAAAGAGGCATAGGAGAAATAAAACATAGATGGGAAGAATGCATCCTACTCAATGGAGAGTACATTACGTAGGAATAAAAATTTTAAATTATAAAGTTGACTCTTTCATCCCAAGTCCTGGGACTTACCGCTTTACCCTATATGAAGGTAAGAAACTTGTATCTTGAAAAGAATTTAATTCATTCATACATTTTGAGTCATCGAGCAGAAGTTCAAAATTCTCATTTGGGAAAGGTGTAATGATTTAACAACACGGTTGTTCTTGGGAGAGGATAATGGGTTCGAAGCCAATGAAGGGGAAAAATTGATCAAGAGGTCCCTTGGATGGTTAGATGTATAATTCACTATCCACGATGGCCATAAATTTGAAAATTATTAGGAAAGCTCGTTATGAGCATTAAGCTCCTCTCTTTGAACATGGAGAGCTAATATTAGGCATATAGAGAGCAGGAGGAGAAGGAGGGCTTAATAATCTTTTCCCGAACGTCGTCTTGTTCATTCATTCACAATATTCGAGGTTCATTCATAAACTCCCTGAGATTGGGGAAGGGGTTGGAATGGTAATGAGACTCGACAAAGATGGGTCAAGTTAATGAAAACGATAAAGAACTTCACTCTACACATATGGGATCCCCGAATTCCGTTTAATAGGGATCGACTATAATCTTTTCTTCTGCATCTCATGAATGTTCCCTCTGCTTCACAAGGAATATATATATATATATTACAGTACGACTATTATATCTCGTTGCCTTAGCATCTATAATCTGTACAAGTGTATAGACCTTTGTTTCTGTTCGGGACGACGCTCCTTTAATGAGGGGACTTTAGTTATGGTTCTCCCAGTGAAACATTATTTAGTGAGGAATTTCGAATGTAGACCGCCTTATAACCTCTCCCTCGTCGACCCTTGGATGAGCAAAAAGAGGGAGTCAAAGTGACTGGAGTGATATGCAGTAATATGTAGGTATATAGAGCGCCTAACAAGAGATTATTACAACTCTCGACCTTCTCGTTCTCATGATCCTCAAGACGCCCTTGGTGGAGATGAACTTTTCTGGTTCTTTTAAGGTTCCTTATCTGGGCGTGAGTGCCACTGAAGAAGTTCTCACCCTCTACGACTCCTCAAACACCGAACCTCTTGGTGACAGAGAAGAAGACCCTCGAACACAATCTCCCATTCACAATAATAACCTCCATTCATCCAAACAGAGTGAATGGAACACATTCCGATTTACAAGAACAAGATGTTTCCCATTGTAAAAAATGAATGTAAAATGATGAATGTAAAAAAACTATGTAAAAAAATTCATACTTGCTTTAATGCATAAATTGCAAACTTGTAATTCTTCGCCAAAGTACTTTAACAAATACTTAAATAATTCTTCAAGCGTCCTCTCATCAAACAAGAAGGAAATAAAATATTCATTCAACCTTCAAACCAAATTCAAACTACGAAGCTTTGGAATGAGATGAATGGTGTATCCGAATGTAATAATGCAAGATTGATTGAAAAATATTTGAAAACAATATCAATAAATATCTTTTATCAATTCAATAATAAATTTTTTATTAACTTTTAATATTAATTTAATTATTTTCTAGGCTATTATTTAAAAACGGTAATTGTACTATATATATATGTTCTTCATACTACTTATTTTATTTATTTTTGTTTGTAAATTTTTTGTAATTTTTATGCAAATTGCATACTTTTGCAATGAATAATAAATTCAAATTGTACTCATCAATGACACATGCATAAGTATATATAATGCAAACCAACATATTAACCGAGATCATTCATAAAAGTATAAGCTCATTTCATCAACTGGAACATAATGTGCATTGAGAAAAAAACAAGGAAATGCCAATATTTAACAATGAAACAAGTACTTTTTTTTTAGACATTCGTTCTATTTGGTGTCTTAAAGGATTTTCTAGATAAATGTACAATTTTTTACGCTTTTGATTTTCTGTGATATGAAAAAGATTCATTTACTAATTAACAAACTTTTCATCCATGGATGTAATTACAAACACATGGTTTTTTAATTAATAATTTGGTTAATTAACTTCCTCATGATTATTAAGAGTGACCACATGAAATATGACACGATGAACATTATGATCATAAAAGAGAAAAGTGCCACTGCTTATTTATGAATACTTTTGATTATTACTCCAACCAGAATCTCTATTATTAAAAGAGTATATAATAATAAAGAAACTTAATTCGTTGAAAGCAAGATGCAATTATATTCATGACTTTTATATATTCTGCTTTCCTCACCAAGCATTATTTACATTGAGTAGGGCTCCTAATAAATATATTTCCTTGCTTTCTATATTCCTTTAGGGGAGATTTTGAGTGAATGTATGGGATAAGTAAAACCTCGGGATCGCCACACATAAGTGAATGAGAGAAATTGAGCTGTTGCTTAATAGGTTCATAGTTCGTTTACTATGGATGCGTGTAATAATGTTTGACATTGAGGGTGTAGTAGTAAGTAGAGGTCGTAATGAGGCGATTGGAGGTAAAATGTAAAAGAAGCCGAAAGAACCTCTTCCGTCCATTTTCCGACTCAAGAGGTTTACGAGGACTTGAATGAATCCTCGAGGAGTTGGCTCGGGTGAATTCCGGTTGAGTAGATGAGACTGGCTTTGCGAAATTCTTTTCCCATGGATCTTGTTGGGTACATGTGTGTGTATGCAGAGACTCGAGCATAAATAGTAGAGTGTGTGTGAGAAGGAGATGAATGGGATTCGTCCCGGAGGTCCGGTGGCCTTTCTGGACTCAACAATAAAACGTCCCTCATCTCCTGTCACTCTCCACTTTGTACACATGTAGGGCGATGGGTAGCGAATATGTGAAGGCCATCTCGAACCTCAGGCCACGTTGATCTCCTCCGTCATGTGGAGGCTCGTCAGATTTCTGGGAAACCCTCGAAGCAAGAGTTAAGTATCTCTTGGAGCACTTGACTCGGAACGAGTCCCTGAGGAATGCAGGCCCTTCGCCTCTCACCTTCAAAAGCCCCTTCAGCGAGGAACCAAAGGAAGTAAATTAAAATTTAGACAGTTTTCAATGAAAGGGCTTCAATCGCCTGCAATCTCTGCTCCACTTTTTCCCCCATCCAGAGATGCTCAGAAGAACCTCTAACTATTAAGGCTCCTCTCCTGGCCATCTAATCATCTGACGCCAAGTTGAAGGTTCCCCTACGCATTCCCTCATTCAACATCTCGGACGATCACAAATCCGTTTCAGACCTTTCTCAACCATTATCAAAATTCCAACCTTCATTAATAGGCCGTATTTGTTCGAATTAAACAGTTCGATTCATCTTCTAATGCACATCTTCCACAGGCCTTTGGGAGACTTCAGATCCACAAATCAACCTGGTAATTACACATTCCCTGTCATTACTAAACCCTCATCCATGTGAAGATTCGAAATACTAAGTCCTCAACCAATCCCTCATATCTTACAGATTAATTCTAATTATTCCTTAAAAATCACATCTTTCTCATATTTTATTGTGAAATGAAAAAAAAGTAAATAAACATACATAACAGACTCATCATGTAATTTCATTCTGGTGTTTGCACTGCCATCCATCAATAATAGCAATGCTATATTACTATCATATCATATACATACATCCATATTAGTGATATATGTCTTTTTATAACAAAGATGGGCTTCACATGTCTCAACACGATAAAAATGATAAATAAAGTTTCTAGATATACACAGGTAATGAGTTTGCATTTGAGCTTTGAAATGGGTTATTATTTGGGAGAAAGAGGAAGTTGTGGGAGAAAGGTTCCCTCCATTCTGGCCATTGTGAAGATCCAATTTTTTGTTGGCTCCGGAGTTCTATTGATGAGTGTCGGACTCAGCCCCGCCACTCACACGCATTCTTGAGAGTCAATCAATCTTGTTCGAATATTTCACGAGTGTCAGCCTCCAATCACCTCACTTTCTCCGTGAGCCGACAAATGGACTCAATGAGGAGTTTCCATCTTCGCATTAATAAACTTCCCTTTCAGAAGCTCATTTTGCCCTTTTATGATCAGTTCATTCTTTCGGTCGACCATTGTTGTCTCGTCGTGACCTCAGGTCTCATGAACCCTCAAGTCTCCTCATCATTAATTCCTCGAGCACAACACATACCGTTCAGCCCATGCACTATTATGTATGTATAGACACTATAGACGATCCCGAAATGGTCTTCATATTGCGCTCTTTCTTTTCATTCTCTTTGGATTCGAGACCAATATGCCTAAAAAAAACTCTTCCATTTTAAATCTATGGGGTTGAATGAAAGTAAGTTTTGTGAATTTTATTTAAAATAATAATATGTGCGTGCATATATATGAATGTAAATACACTACCTACATAAAAAGTAATTTATTTTTTTAAACCCATGAATATACATTACTATGAATTGAATGAGGAAAATCTAGTCAATGCATAGAAGATTGAGAGCGAGGGGTTTGAAATGAAATCGTAATATTTTCCTCTCTGGTTTTTTTCCGTGTGAAAACATGGTTTATGAAGAGAGAAAAGGAATGATGACATGACATTTCTTAAGTTAGTGCCAAGTTGCGGCGAGGAGGAACCCGGGGTCGAATCCAATGGGGGTTTCTGTCCAAGGAGTAACTCATACCTCAGTACATATTGTGAAGGCTCTCCGAAGAGATTATGCTAATAAGATGAGCCCAGTAGTTCCAATATTTGCTCACATTCCCATCAGAGAAGAGATGTGATGGCGAGAGATCCTCAGAGGTGATCTGACACCCCCTTTGTGATAAATGGATGGTGGGGAGGAGGGGGAGCCTTCGCACCCCGCTGGGACCCCTCATTTCCAAGCTCCCTCCGCCGAGGTTACCCCAAATAGTTTCTTCACGCTGGCACCAATTTCTTTCCAAATTCCTCTCACCCTTCCGCCACGTCCTCCCGTCCAAATGCCACCAAATCCAAATCAGCCCAATAGGACTTTCTCCTAATTTCCACCCTGGAGGACGCCATGGCGAGTCTCACCGGTGTCCCACTTCTAATGCAAATTGATATCCGATTTAATACCATTCAATAAAATCGATTATTCAGCTCTTCAGAGCCCGCGAGTCATTTATAAACCCTTTTCATTCCAAATGAATAAGACAATGCCAGGAACATGCTGGTCGTCTTCACGGCTCAAATCCCTGCCTTCTCAACACCTCCACATTCCTCAATTAATCCTTGCAAACTTTCCCTTTCATCTTTTATCCTCACTGTTTTTATTCATTAATTTGACATAGGTATCTAATTTTTACTCCAAATCAAATATTCCCATGAAAATTAATCATTTTTTAAAATCTATTAACAAATTTTCATATTAGTTATTTAAGTTATAGATAAATAACAACAAGTGAAAATGAGAGGTCATGTTTACTAATTATGTACCCATTATGTACCTTTGTTTTCAAAAACCTTTCGATTAAAAAACACGTTGATGATCAAAATTGGTTCTTAAGAAAGACTTATAAACATAAACTGCGTTGATGTAGTAAGAAGTATTTATTCCTGGAGGGCATTTCAACTTCGTCGGTCTCATTTTCATCGCAACAAGGTTGTGATGAGTTTAAAAAACCTTCAACGGTTTAAAAATGAGTTTAATGGAATGCGAGAAATGAGGGACAGTTGAGGATGATGACTCAAACGGCTCTCAATGCGGAGGTGAGGCTTCATGCATATATATCTATCTAAGAGTTCACATATGAAGAAGATGATGTAAATGAAAGTGGATGAAAAGTGAAGTTGATTGGACACAGTTTGTCTCGTAATTCCTCCTTTCATCCCAGGGTTTGTTTGAGTCATTAAGGAGGGCTGTAGGGCTTCTACTTCGTTCCCACTATAAAAATACATGGGTAGTTCCTCCGGTGTGGAATATGGTGATTGTTCATGAAAGGCCTTCACACCTCAATTGAACATCATCTCATATTTAATAGGAGCGTGTAAGGACCAACTTCCTCTTCAGCCCTCAATTTTCATTCCATTCACAAAATGTCGAGTCGGATTTTAATTTTCTCATCTAAGCGTCCTGTGTTTTCCGAGTATACTAGATGAGGAGGAATATGTAAAAGGCGTGTCCGTGATCTATGAGACTTTGTACGAGTCCTATTATATATACACATTGGCCTCTATATTACTTACATTAACCTCATAAAGGTACCTTAAGTCTTGAGGTTATTATTTCCTGTGTCTTCGTAATAGAACTTATTGTTCTTGAATGGTTGAAAACTGTTGTATCATTAGGTGTGAGCATGAATGTAAAGTATATTTTATGTATATATTTAGAGGAGAAATTCTTCGGGTAATTCTTGGAATGAGTTGTGAAAGGAATGTAATTTCGAGAAATTGGAAGGAGAAGAGTAGTCCGAGATTTAATAGGAAAAAAGAATGTATAACTCATTCATAAAAGATTCATAGCTTCTATAACTTGAAGATGCCTAAGTGAGATTCATGGTGAGCAGTCAAGTAGAAAAAGTGTATTCAACGTTTGAACGTAAGTGTTCCGTTTATCTTTTTTGATTATAGCTCATCTGTTTGAATTCATTGAACATACATCAGTAAATGTATCAGAATAAACCAGAGTTACTTGTGCATTGTCACAATTCAGAACGTCATAAAATGAGAAAATATTTATAAAGTTATGTAATTATCCTAAATACATGACTTAAACATGAGGTCACAGGACCAGACCTAAAAGATAAGTTTTAAAACAAACTAATCGTAAATGTTCAAAGGTAATAATCGAATTTTGCTTAATGCCATTTTCAATTTATTATCAACATCATTTTGTACAATGACTACTTTTAGTTTACATGTACCTAGATTTACATTTAGTAGTTTAGTGTTTAGTTAATATTTAGGTAAGTATACTACTATTTTTGCTAAAATGGTTACTTTTCAGTTGGTACAAAAGTGAATTTTTATATGTAGATATATTATGTTGTGTATTCATAATAATATATTCAATTCCTTAAATTATTTTGTGATATAATAAAAATTAAATACATAGGTATGGTATTAAATAGGTACTTGAAAATATTTTTGCTGTATTTCAAGATAATAAATGATAAAATTTGGTTTGCTAAAACTATTTTATTTACTATTCAATTTTAATAAATGAATCTGGTTAAATTCCATAAATTCATATGAAGTCTAAGTAACTTTTTAAATTAAGAAAAACTGTAATAAAACTGATAAGTAGTTTTTTTTAACTTAAGACAAGCTTCCGACACTTATGTGGATACATTTAAGCATCAATACATATTAATATAGGTATATTTGACATATAAAGGATGGTCAATTGACAAATGAAACATGTGTACACAATTTGTAGAAGTGAACATGTGTCCATGTGACAAGTGCCATTAGCGGAGGCGGTACACATTTTGTAGAGATAGGAGAAGAATGTTCTCACATATGAGTCAAAGGAAGTCTATGGGAAAGAGTGAAGGTGACGAGGGTGAGAGGGAGCAGAACCACTACGACCTTCACTAAACCTCTTTTTGTGGCAGACCCATGACGAAAGTCACCAAATCGGTGTTTATTCACCAATCGGGGCACAATTCCTACGCTAACTTCATACTCCACTACGTTGGACTCGTCACCCATAATAAGGGTTTCCACTTCCCGGAGGACTCACGGTCGTCCGTGAAACGTCATAGTTCGGAACTAGTGTCACAATGGTCGTATCGATCCAAGGTTTGAATTTGGAGACGTCAGTGTAAACTCCAGGCACTCCGTACGTTCCACACCCGACGCCCCAAGACACCACACCTACGAGGACGTACCGCCAAGGGTCAACCTGACTTGGACAAACAAGTGGACCACCTCCGTCTCCCTATACAAAAACACATTTCTTCTTGAAAAAACAAAGGCCCTTTTGCGAGCAGAATTGAATTAATTATGCTTCAAGAATAGATATATGTGGGTATATGCACAAGTTATAGTCGTTCTTAGATATAGCATAGACAGAATAGACACTGTAATAAGATATCCTGTATGAGATGTATGGATAAGAGAAAACTCACAACACAGGTGTCTTGACCCTTGAGTCCACCAGCACAGAGGAAATTGTTATGAAGGACGAAATCTTTCCCAAGATTCGTTTTCCGCAATGCATCTTGACAGACGTTTTGAGGAGTCAGAGGGAGCTCAACTTCTTTCAAGATCGCTTGATATGAACCATTTCGAGCTAAAACATTTTTTTTCAAAAATCATGCTACAGATACGTGAAATCTTCCTTACTTACACATTTACAACAGCAGCGATATTGCTAATATGATTGATAATTTAATAATCTTTAATCGCCTTTATTAATTATTAAGTATATAAGCACAAACTGTAAATGTAAAGCTACAAGCTTAGTTTAATGCAAAATATAAAATACAGGAAAAATTCCTGGAGCAGTCCAAACTCAAAGGAATAATTGTACGTTAATGTTTCATTGTTATTTAAATGAGATCTTTAGAAAGAGGTTTCATGGAAAGGATCTTGGATATTTAAATAACTCACCAAAGTCATTTTTTCCCCAACCGGTGGCCCAACAGGACGCTTTGTCCACCTTTGCCGGCGCTGTGGCCGGAAGACAAGCCGTGTCAATGTGAGGTGACAACACGGCGGAGGATGATAGGAAAACGAGTGCGATGTCGTTGTACAAACCGCCGCCATAATAGCTTGGATGGATGACAAAGTCCCTGACTCGAATGTCCTGGTTAATCACATATGATTATGATTAACTCAATGGCGAGGCTTTAATGAACACACAAGGCATTAATGAAGGAATTTTGGCGGATACCTGATGTGGGTAGAATTCATTCGTCGTTTGAGTGTCCCATTCGCCGAGGCGGACAGAGAGATGGTCTGCCTTCTTCCTGCAAAAATAATATCTGTCACGACGATTCCCATGTCATAATCTTAACGATGGTCATTGTCACGCATTTGAAAGGAATACTCCGTCTGGTGGAATTGTGTGATAAGACTCGAAAGTGCCACTTACCCTCGAAGACAGTGAGCTGCCGTGAGGCTGGAAAAACAACATCATGCACATCATCATTAATTCTCCTTTTTCTCATATGGAAATTCCAGATCTTACATCACAGACGGCCAAATCAAAGACCCACCGCACAAATATTGAATCGTTGGTTGACCGAGGAGAACCTTCTTCTCCAGTATGGCAGACATCCAAGGATATTCGCCAAATTGAGTCTCCGAGTCCTATTATTCATAAAGGCCCAAACCCGGTTCTTATCAATTTCCATATTCAATGACAAAAGAAATTCCTCCGAACTTCTTTCACCCAGCCGCGCTTTGAACTTATCATGTTCTTTAACTCTCTGCTCCAGGTAGCGTCATTAGCAGACTCGGCCCTTTCCCGATATTTATCTTAAATGGAAATATTGCCTGGAATGCATCCCAGACCCTCAAGGTATCTAATGAAGGTATTTATCCTATTTACACTCATAAGCCATGTCCATGTTTCATATTTGGTGAGTTGGTTGTAACGTTGTAAGAGAGGTGCGACATGTATCGTAGGAACATAATGTATCTCTCATCTCCATTTGTGGGTAAACGGTTCCTTGAAGGTAGTCTACATATCGTTAGTAATCTAAAGTGCTCATTCTCACCAGAGGTTCCTTCGTAGATGTGTCGGGAGAGTTATTGGTCTAAGACATTGGAGGCATGGTGGAGATGAAATGATACGCGACGGCCATCTCTCATTTTCCCGTTCCGTGATCGTGGTTGATAAGCGTATTTATTTATAAAGAAGTAACAGTGATGACATTTTGGATTTTGTTTGCCTTCCACCTCTAGTCGGCCCTACTAATCGAAATGAATGGAGTTCTTGGTGAAGTCCCTGGAAGTCTCGCTATCTCCCTCCCCATCACTTTCCTCAATGGGAGAGAAAGCGGAAGGCTTACTTTGAAACCGAGGATTCTCGCGTTGATGCCGTTCGGGTTCAAATTCCCACAGCGGGGGTTGTAGCCAGGAATGGCCGTTCCTGCTTGAGTAGTTGTGGCCGGGCGGGTCGTGGTGGAAGCCCGCGGGTTTCGACAGCAAACTTGGAGAATTGATGGGCAGAGCCAGCCATACCTGAGATCAATGCCGCTCGAGATGTCCGTCCCAACAATCTAGAAAGAGATAGCAATGGGTGAGAGATGTGCATAGGCTTTGGAAACAAAAGGGCTACGAACCTGTCCCTCGTCACAATAATAGTAGGGTACGCAGGTGCAATTAGCGTTCCATGCTCCGGTCGTCGTTGAAGGGGCTGCCGTGGAAGTCGTTGGGTCCCATGGGAAGAAAACACGAGGCTCCTTCCCTATGCCCGTTCAAATTGATTACAAACCCACTTACTCTGGCATTTGCAATAAAGTTCAAAGAGCCTCGAGCCCAATGAGGAACACTCGCCATATGGCTTTTTGGAACATGAATGAATTTGCATGGAATCCTCACCTCCAGCCTCAGCTGGCTTCGAGGCTCCGGCTGAACCTCCCTCGTTCGTCGGCCAGAACCACCCTGATGATCTCTTGCTAATGTGGGGAGTTCCGAGGATCCGCCACACCGCTCCGACCAGCACCATCGTGATCAGGAGATCAAAATTCGTCTTCGCCATTAAAAGAAATTATTTGATCACAAATCTGAGGTTTTCACTTCCACCAGTTTGGATAGTTCTATTAGGAAGACTAGAAAAGGGAGTTGAAGCAATTAGGTGTATCTCGAAGGTTTAATCCCTCTGCCACGACTCCGAGACTCGTCTGAACAAATTGGGAAAGTCTCCAGGAACTTTTATATACTCTCACTAGCATGGATCGATTGACATCCATCCCGTGTCTCTCGCAAGACCTGAGTGACATGCCGTGAAAAGAAAAATTAGGAGACCTACTTATGCATCTCACATGCTACATGTTCTTATACATTTATTCATAGGTAAAAGAGCTCGATTACTCAACTTGCCGATTTTTTAGGATTAATCCGAATATGCAAAAGACCCTTTCAAATATTAAATACATTCGGCAAGGCTATGTTGTAGTTCATGCTGATATAAGTAATATAATAAACTAGTGAATATGGACTTAATGTTATTTAATATTCCATTTTAATTGATCTCATTGATTGGAAATGTATACGCCATTCCATTATAATTTTACAATATGTACTATATGTATAACAAAATTCCCTGAAATTGTTCTCAATTGTGGATTATACTTTATTATTAATCTCATAAGGTTATTTCCAGTTATTTATTTTTAAAAATAAATTACTTTCACATGATGGGCTTATACTTGTTTAAACTATTCAGAAGACTATTCAGAAGATTTTTTTTAAAACTTTGGCTTTAGTTATAAAAGCGATAATTTGCTCAAGCGACACATTAAAATTGAAGAATTGCCAAATTGTGACCTAGAAATTCAAATGCTTTATTAACATTACACGGAAACCCCAATAACATGATTTGAGGCGTGTAAATATATTATTTATTATATAAGGAATTTTTTATAATTGCTACATTAAAATTCCATGACTATGAGGTTAATTAAACGTTTGATTGTGAGTGTCAATTTACCCCATGCAAAAAAGCTCAATCTCAATAATAAATTAATGCAATTCCTCTTTCATGGACAAAGTGAACAAATTTTGGATAGGGTTTTTTGGAAAATAAATAGAATATTTTTGACTTGTACTACTTAAATATGTAATTACACTTGTAACAATTGCGAGGTTCAGATGTACACTTATTAAGTAGAGTAGCACACGAAATTATCTTTAATGCATGAATGACATGGATCATCGATTTGTTTTCAAGTTGTTTTATTAATTTTGCAATTGTAGTATCTTTGTCCCTTTTCATTCACTCTTGAGAAAACAAATTGCATACTAAAAATGATTCTAGAATTGCACACAAGAAAATAATTGGTTCCAAGTTCAAATAATATACAAGGGAAGCTAAAGGATTATGAAATTACAGATATTTTAATTAGGTAAGAATGTTTGACATTTTTAATTTGTTATGCAACATTTGTATGTAAATCTTAAAACTTTAATGAATATTGTGAAATTCTCCAATTATCAATAAACAATTAAAAGGTCAGGATCTAATCATTGGTACAAATTTTAAGAGGACAATTATTGTTAATTATTGCTATTTTTTAATTGTCAAATTATCTCAAAATCAATGATCCTTATGAATGATTCTTATTAAATTTGATAGTTTTAAAAAAATCTTTTTTTCTCTTCTATGCGTAATGCTGGTAATGAGTGATGAATAATGCAAAGGTCTTTCCAAATATGAAAATAAAGTTTTCTCTCTTAAATTGCCAATTGGCACCTGAATTTGGGTATTGGCTAAAGCAGAGTACATACAGGCTTCAAAGGAAAACTTTTCTTACGGTTACGGTTACGGTTAAGTTTTTTGACCTTTTAATTAAAAATTCACAATTAAAAATAATGCAAATCTGTTTGTCATGTCTTAAGTAAAATGCTATCAAATGCTAAAAAACTTTTATCGAAAAAGTTTCAAAAATTAGTTTAGCAAATAGCTAAGCAATTATGTTTTGAACAGAGGTAGTAATATTTAACCTAAATATTTATTTTGTAAGTATGCAAGTAACTAAGGTAAGTAATACCTAGAACCTCCAACATACATATTCTCAATTATTTCTTAGCCTATATTGATATGTAGGTGCTATAATAAAATATAATCTTCAATGCTTCAATATTTATTGTAACACAATGAAGGATTTAAAGCCAAGAAGAGGTTCAACTTTTGAATGCTTTTGTGCTTATTCCTATAGGAGAGTAAATTAAGAATTAACTACAACTTTCCACCCTGAAAAGAAAATTAATTACTCCCTTAATATTGAAGGAGAGTGGGAAGAAGGTTGAGTGACGGGGAAGGTACAATTCCCTCTCGTTACATAATTAAGATGAAATGGGCGGACCGGGAATGACAACATGTTCATGTACATGTTCCTCTTCACGTGGGAACTAATAAGACTCTCACAGCGTTCAAGGAAACACACTGGAAAGAATTAAATCAAAAGCACTTTCATCATTCCAACCCGCCATTAACCTTTCAATCAATATATTAAGATGACGAGCCACTTCATCGGACTCATCCATATGCGGATCAAATGGGCCTTGAAGGACTCAAGATGGACAACCAATAAGAGGAAGGAATTCTCATGATTTATGACTTCTCAGAACGAGATCTGTGAGAGTGAATAGAGTGAATATTTGGCCTGTTGAGTTCATTCCATACATAAAAGTCTTTATGTGTGGCACTCATGTTTGCCCTTCCGAAATGTCGATGACATGGAGAATTCCGGCCCATTTCCTGGAAAGGGTTCTCCGCCCACGTGTTTCCCTCTGCCCTTTTCACCTATACATGCTTTGGTGTCCTCACTTGGTTCTCTGTTGAGCCACCCAGAGTTGACGTCCCATTCAGAACTGGATGCCCCTATGAATGAACGACGAATGAATGGAAGAATGAATGAATGGACTTACAATTACGCTTACATCAGTTCATTACTTTCCCTGGACTCCTAAACAAGGTTGTCTGAGGAGAGTCGAGCATTATGAAATTACCATATGATTACTACGCCCCTCGTCATGATGAATTCCATCAAGTGGCCCTTTGTCTATGCCCTTATCCTGGCTCGAGATCTGAGCTCGGCTTGCCCTGGCGACCTCATCTTTTCCCTATTCTCCAAACGGAAGATTTATTGAGAAGAGCAAGGTTGAAGGTTGTGGACCAATGAGAGCCACTTTGGCTCTTCCGTGGACCAGATGCTCCTCATTGAGAGAGAGAGGAGGAAAGAGAGGGAGAACCTCTCGTACTTCCAATATTAATTTAATGGTTCATATCCCTCCGATGGATCTATTATCCCTTCACCAAAATCACTAATCCCATCAACAAATTTGATGGGAATGTTGAGCCATCTTTTCTCGATCCATAAATACACACATAAATGAATAAATATATCTCGAGAGAAGGGTACTCCTGTGGAAGTAATTGAAAAGAGCCGTCTTGGAAGAAACTCATTTCCCTTCACGGATTCCTTCCAAAATGAGCCCTTCTTTCAATTGGAAACCAAATGCCCACCATGGACCTCCAACACATCACCAACGTAAGTATCCGGAGACTTTATGCTCACTTATGTGGAGCAGTGTGTGTGTGTGTGTGTGTGTGGAGGACTCTTGGGTCGAGATAGGAAGTTCATTGAGGAAATCGCCTTGACTCCTCATCGTCACGGGAGGGAGGGTGTGAATGGGGAGATTAGAGAGTTTAGAGGCAGGTTCGGGTTCGAAAGGTCAATCGTTATATTTGACCAATATCCGGTCCTTATGTGGGTGCGGCTCCTCTTGGAAATTGGGGATGAGAACAAGGGCTCCACTGACTGTCCCTTTCCCCAACAAGGCCGTAATTGAAGGAATTCCGAGACTTTCAAACACTCGTCTTCTCTCGAACCCGACGTGTTTTGTACCTACAAATACAAATCCATGTATATTTTCCTTACAGACGCTATACATAAAATGCCACACACATCTATGCTTCGTTGTTCAATGTGTCTGTATACATAATAGGAGGGACTTTTAAGGACTTTTAAGGACCATGTACCAATATAATAGCTATTATGTGTCATCGTCATATCAGGCTCCTTTGGTCTTTTCCTCACTTTTCTACGCTCTTCTTTTATGAATCAGAGTCTTTAAGATCTGAGGATTCAATGGGTCGACCCGTTCAAATCCATTAGGAATTGTGTTACTAGTGAGATATAAGTTCTCATAAATGAAAAACTTCGAAGGACTTTTAATTCTTCCATCGTATCTCACACCCATTTTATTTTCATTATCTCTTTTAAACTACAATTTTTCTTTGAACAAAAGATTTAAGATTTGATTAAGAGTAAGAAAAGATTTTAGTTGTAAAGATTTAAATGTCAAATCCATTTAAATATAGTAAGAGTCGAATGTAAAAAAATTAAAAGGTTTAAAAGTTACTATTGCTCGGTTCAATTATATATGATTAAATGGGTTAATATAAACTGATAGTGCATTATTATTTTTTTGAAGAGACATGAACATGAGTAATAAAACAATTTCTTTAATCAGCACATTGTCACTAATTAAAGCAATGTAGTCATGGTGTTAAATTTAAACAAATATTTAATAACTTGCATTATTATGCATGCATATTACGTAAGTATGACTATTTAACATGCTTTTAAATTTGCAAGACTCTCAAATGAGAACGAAGGCTCAAATCTATTTATTTAACAATTATATATTCAGCTTGAAATTAAGTAGATGCAGATTTGGTATGTTAATTATAAGAAGATATTAAATACATATAATATTACTTAGAAAATCACATTTCATGTGATATGCTCATGAAGCTTTCTTAGTATTTTAATACTAAAGCATAATACATATTAAATATATTATATATTAAAATTTGAAATATATATATATAATTTTATAATATTTTTCAATTAAGAAATTAGTATTAATATAGGTGGATCGGAAAATAACTTTTTCTTTTCCTTAGAAATGCTCTTTTTATTTTGAACATGCAAATGTTGGCAGCCGCATCCTGAATATATGTAAAGGGAAGATGAGAATTTTTATCAGTTTCTCTTTCCCTTCAATCCATTTGGACTCCACTTGGAAAAAAGAGCACGAACACAGAAGGAGGCGTTGATCTTCACATCCAAAGTACTCATGAACTTGAAGTTTCTTCTCCTCCCCATTATCACTTCTTCAACACTTACGATTAGCTTGGTCTAGAGCCAAGGCTGTATTAATATTTACAATCCAATAATGAAATTTTTTATATATTATAAACTAAGTAAGATTTTTTTATTTTAGATCTTTTATATTAGTCCAAGAATTTAAAGCGAGTTACATTCATATACATTATATTATATTACTGTTCGTAGAAATTGGAATAAACAGTAAAAGACAGTTTCTTTTGAATATACTAGTAAAATAAAATATTCAAAAAACTTTTTTAAAGTTTAACCTTTGAAAGGAATTTGGTTGTTTTATTTTCCCTTGGTATTTCTCAAATAATTTTCGTGTATTTTAAGGGCTTTTACATTATACTTTCTTTCTATGTATAGTATGTATGTATAAAGCTTGCATTTTCAACTTTCCATTTTTTGACTAATCCTTCAATTGTAGCTCGAGCTTAAAAAATCAAAAGGCCAAAGTTGTTAAATTAAATTTTGTTTTTCTCATTGCTTACCATTTTTACCTGAATATGTCATTACATTAAATGTTAAGTATCTATCCCCATATGCACCATAGATGACAATTGTGAAACTTAGAATTTGCTTTTAAGGTAATTAGTCGAAACGAAATGGAGACCAAAGTTCATATTTACCTTTTTCCTAATTCGCACTTCATTTATAGATTCTTGCATAAATACCGGTTTTGCTCAAAGAACACCCTGGAGTTCTTTAAATAATTGACTAATTAACAATAACATTAAAATATTTATTCAATAAAATGCGAGTTTTTATTCATTTTTTATCGTTAAAATCAAAACTTCCATCTTCAATTCAATTATATATATATATATATATATATATATATATATATATTGTATAAAAACATAGTGTAAAGAATATTTCGTCTTTTGAGCAAAATCGGTATATAGGACATATGACTTGTGTATATATTTGCAGCAAATAATAGAAAGAAAGGTGAATGAAAACTTCCTTTTTAAACACAGAATACGTATCTAGTAGACAATGTATTTATTCATAAAAATCACGACTCCATCAACTGCATGATTGTAAAATACATTCAGAATGAACAAATAACTCTTTAAATACCAACAAAGATCGTACTTGCCAATTTGTAACATGCGCTAAATTCGAGACAATTTTTAACTTAGCGAGGAAATGATCCATTAAAAAGGTCTCATAATGATATGAGTCTCGAAGTGTGATGACCCAATGGCGCCTAGACTAATAAAATTCACTACACTCACCGGCTGTGCAAATCCTTAATAACTACACAATGATTCTATGAGGAGTCACCAAATATTGAAAACATCAAAATGCTTATTTGCCTATCATTTTCCTTGAATTGCGCATTAATACCTAAGTATGTATCTATATATATAATAGTAAACCTACATATTATTCCATGTATCTGAATCTATTGTACGTTATTGCCGAAATAATTGCACATTAGATAGAATTGTGTGCTTTGCACTATCGTATATCCTTGTTGGGCTTTAAACTCCACTCGATAACCTATCGCATGATAACAAAGCAAACACAAAACAAATCTACATTACACGCTGATTTCCAATCATTTAGTTTCCCATTTTTGTTTGTATACTCTTTATTCCAAATTGAATGCATTATTCATTATGCATCATCATTAGTAATCTTCATTAAATGAGCATTATTATATGAAATCATTTTCAGGCATTAGAGTCCTTACTAACTAAACATTTCGAACAATTGTATTTGTGCTAATAACCATATATGTTTTAGTTTAATCTCATTGTGTTAAAGTTCACCGGTATGAAAAGACAGGTGGAAAAATGTTCTCAAATGTCTTTTAATATCAAACTCCTGGAAACTTTGAGGGAGCGTGGATTAAGGATAATTGTAGGATAAAGGGGGATGTTGAAAGGAGCGGTTGAACATAAAAGGATTTGGTCCAGTGACCTGGACAAGACGCCAGACAGTGTAAGAGACGATGAGGTCGAACACCTGATTGACACGGGCAATCTCACCATTTGACAAATAATATAAGTGTACATATATACACTATCATGGAATTATGTAGCAAATTGGTGTATAGGCAATGTGTACGAGTCGATTCTCATTCATATTGTCTGTCTTTAAAAACAATATATTGACCAAATAACCACAGAGAAAAAACACGTTAAAATCATATACATACATTGTACATGAATCCTTCCTATACATTATAGCTACCATTATATGAAGGAGAACATTTTGCATTAGGAGTAAGTTTTAAGGAAGCTCTTTTCGCGTCTGGCCCTCCTTTTGTAAGCTCAAGTGTGGAACCTTTGTGCTCCTCGAGAGTAAATACATATTGACTTCAATTCTCACATTGTTCCCACCAAATGGTCCTCAAGACTCTCGCCACTTGTCTCTTCCCTTATTATCAAACATTTGGGCTTCTATACCTTCACCTTGCCTTTGAAACTCCATGAACACCTAGACCCTCCTTCCTAATCACCTTCTTTTATATTCACATGCTTTGCCTGAGACTCAGTAAGAGACAATTTCATTTTTATTTTTACTAGCTGGATGATTCAATTATAGAAAATGTATTAGGTTAAAATAGTACACAGTAAGTATCTATTTAACGTGAAATTCTTTTTAATAGGAATTCAATTAAAAGTCCGATTTTTATGCCTAGTGATGGTGAATATATTAGGGCAGTTGAAACACTTTTAACTTCACAAGTTTTGCCCGTTAAAATTATTTATTCAACATGGTAATTTACTTTTATCGATAAAACGTTATTGCCTACAAAAAGCTTAAAGTTTATAATTTGAATGTATTTATAAGTATTAAGCTTATATAGGCTTGACGTTTCACGATCTTTCTTGTAAGACAAATAATTCGTTCCCTTTTGACTGATCTAGATTTATTCAAATAATGCTTTAAATTTTCTATTCAGGTTTTTCTCTTTACAATAAAAATTTAGCATTACAGGGAAAGCAAGAACAAAATTAAAGTTATGACGAAATCTGAAGGTGATCTCATTCAAATGCTGCCAATGAATTTTGTTCTCAACTAGGGTCTTTGCAAAACCGAATTAAGTGAAAAGGTTTAAAAAGATTTGCGTAACCTCTCAGCGTGTAGGTTTTATTCCCGGGCTAGTTCTTTTGAAAACAGAATTGGAGACGCTTGGATGCATGAAACTGTTAGTATTATATTCCTCTTACATACAAATAACTATTCAATTTCCCCTTTCGTTTTTATCTGATTGAAGATCATTTCTTTTATATTGGGTTTATACATACAACTACTCAAATTTAAGTATGCCTTAAAGGTACGTTAAATGCTGCCATATTTATATATATACGTAAGTTTAAATATGAGTATTTGGTTGTTAATTTATGCTTTTTACAAGATAATATTCTTGAACTAATATATATTGACATCTCGTCTAACACACGTGAATATAATGAATGGAATGTGGGAAGGGATTAGCATGACGTGGTGCGAATACTATATGATTCAATGCATATAATAGGTGAAATAAGTTCTGAGCTGTGATGCGAAATGGCAGGGAATTTAAATTGCAAAATGGTCCATTATATAGAGGAGAAAGGGTCGGGGCTCAATGCGTCTCCTCGTTGAGGCAGGGAATGTTTCAAGACGCGTCTGGGTGGCGAGGACGCAAGAGAAATGATTTGGATTGAAGAATCTCAGGGCCTTTTGATTCCTTCTCTAAATGAGGGACATTGAAGAGGATCGAGCGTACTATTGAGCGTCTCGGCGAAGTAAAAAGGTTCGTCGAAGGGTCTTCGAGAGGCTAATGAATCTTATTTCGGAATCCTCATGTGAGAGAATGCCTCCACACAGGTTTCATTCATTTGTCTTCATGGAGGAAACTGGTTTTTTGTGATACGGAAGGAGCGGAGGTCACTACCAGACCATTATACCCATCCAGTATAAGGGACGACCAGGGAACATCCCTACATTCACTCAGGGCCGAATGAATCGAGAGAAAAAACCTGAGGAATTTCCCTGAAGGGAAAGTGGCGGGCAGCGGCGGACAGACCAAGGCACGCAACAGGTTCCACACCCAAGGAACCCTCAATACACCCTTTCCCGTCCTTTGCTTCCGAATTCCCATTTTCACTCCGGTCCACACCCGCCGAATTTCCCACCTTCAAAGGTTACTCCTATGGACATTCCCAAGTTCAGTCCCTGGGCTTCTGCTTCTTGACCAGGAATAGTAAGAAGAGCAATTGATACTAAAAGGGGCTTATGCAAGTGAGATCCTTACTCCTAGTGATGAATGAGCTTATGACCGTTGACCCTATTTATTACAATTTCATATCGTTCCACCCCTTTTTTACTCACGGCTTCTTAGTCACCGCTCCTTCACTTTTATTACTTTGTATGACTGGAAATATACTCTGTATTAGGGATACTTACTTAATAATAAGATCATTAATTTATTGATTTATTATTAATTAACTATTTGGATAAAGACTTGATGCAAGGCTTTAAGCTGCCTAGAAATTACAAAGTTTTTTCAATGACTAAAAGATCAAAACCCTTGAGCTCTATAAACTTTGTAATTATTTAAGTCATAAACACATTACTCAAATCAAGCCTTAATAGGTATCTACATTCATATAGGTATTATATTTAATGTACTTATTAGATGAGTTTTTTAATTAATATCCAATTCGTATCCTACTACATATTAATTAAAATAATAATAGTTTTGACTATGATTATAAGTAATATATACTCATAACTTGAACTTAAATACATATTTGTAACACTCTCATGTCATACAAAGTTCATCTCGATAATTTGTCAAAAAACTTAGTATAAAAGTATAAATACATAAATTGTAATATATTCTCATATATTATAAAAGTATAATTCAGTGCACTTTAAATAATAAACATTTCTTAACTACCCAGTTAAGAAATCAACAAACCGAACATTTTATTTTGAATGTTATATAAACCGCAATATACCTACATACTTATAATTATAATTCTTATCAATTTAAATTTTTATTTAATGAGAACAAGACAAGATTATTAATTAAAATTTTATATCATCTCACTATTAAAATGTTGGCTTAACATGGTCAAAACATCAATTACTTTAATTACCAAGTACAGACGAACGCTCTCACTCGTATCACTAATGAAGGTCAGAGATTATTTCTTAAAAAGGTTAGTGAATAATTTAAGCTGAAAGATTTAGCATAACAGAATAAATAAAAATGAATCAAATGTATATTAATCACAAACTTTCCTTAGCTAAGATACTTATTAATTATCATTTGTCATGCAAAATGTCTTGATGAACCTAACCTATACTAATCATATTAAAAGTTCAGTACTACATACTTCAAATTTTATTGTTACCTAGATTTCAACAATCAAGAAATTTTCGAGGTTGGGTTAAAGAGATGAAAAGATGATATGCAATGAGAAAAGTGCTAAAATTTTAATAGTCTACGGATTTGAGAGACGAAGAAAAGTTGTCTTTGTTAGTTGCTAATTCCAAGATTAATGTGCGTATTTAGTATTGAACTAATGGAATTATTTCGAATAAGGACACACACATTTAAACATCTTGATATAAACAATTACATTAAGTCATGTTGATTATTTCACATTTTACCAAATCTTTTACTACATCAACCATATAGAACATGCGTAAGTATCTACTAATTTAAGGTATATATTTCATGTGTAAGTAAAAACTTGAAGGTCTGTACAATCTTTAGGAACCAGTACAGTAAACCCTAGAATAGTAATTATGTAAATTTGAACTTAAGATGAGGTATACCTATGTAGTCATGAATAAATTTTCACTTTCTTTGGTCCTTTCTCATTCAAGGAATGAGAGTCTCTCTTGAAGTGAGTCTCAAATGTGTTCATTCTGGAAGTCGGCATGAGCTGGATTTCATTCAGTATGCATGAATTTGCACACACTAGTCAGTCGACTCATTCGCGAAGATGAGCTCACATTTGGGATAGAAAACAAAGGACGTGTTTTCCTTTCCTGGGGAATATGAAAAGCTTATCGGTTGAGGTTTTTGTTAAGAGGAAACTGAAAGTTTGACGTTCATCGGTTCATCCCAAAGGAGATCACCGAGTAGAGAATCCCATTCATTCCTCCACTCATTATCGCTTCTCTAGAATGGAGACAGCAAGGTCTACTCAAGGGTTTGGAATCATCCGCTGGAATGAATGGAGTGCTCCTTTATCACTTTTACGTCCCATATGAGCCTTCGTTCTTCTATAGTGGTAAGTAAATCTTCCTCATTGCTGACGACAAGAGTAAATATCTCTATGTATTATAGGACTTAATGAGAGTAGACTTGTGAATAAGAATACCAGACTAGTATTTTGTACAACCAGAATATAAGTATACATACATACGTAGAATTCTATAAAGAGTCAATATTTATTAAATTCTATAACGACTCGTTGGGATTCTTTCCTATTCAAATATTTGAAGACGTCTGAATCTCATCTTTCAATTTCTTCCTCTGTTGAGTCCAATTGAGCTTAAGAGTGGAAGTCTCTCATATATGAAAATTCACATTTTTAAAAGTCCAAAAATTCAAATGAGAGTTATTTAGTCATACTAAGGATCCAATCATTTCTTTAAGGTTCGCAACACAATTACCAAGAAGTCCCTTTGTTTTCCCAAAGTAATTTGAAGGAGACTTCGTCCCCATGTGTCTCTTTCTTCTTCCACCGCCTTTCGTGGGAAAGGAGAAGATAGAAAAATGTCAAAATTGCATACTTCCTTCGTCACGGATCAACAAGTGGTTTAAATTGTATTCAATGTCTTACTCACTGACGGCCCAAGGTATTAGCTTCAAACCATGTGGAGAGACAGATGACTTGATACATACACACGAACTCAAGAAAATACACGTACATGCCCATTCATATAAGGAACTACGTATATCAGTTTATATTCTCCAATAGACTCCCTCGATATTAAATGCTTATAAGACTAGTCAGGTACATGAATAGGTACACCTGTAATATAAAGCTTCTAATATACATATTATGTATTAGACGGGTATTCCAAGTAGTTATATAATGTAAGTTTAAAGTGTAGTCTTACATATTTGTTCATAACATTTAATGTACAGATATATAAGTTAACATATTATTTGATTTCACTTTACATATACATAGGTGTCTTTCATGAGGTATAAAAGCAGGAATGTACCATATTTATGTGTAATATATAGTTGGAGCTAGATAATAACAACATGCATGCCTGTTCGAACCGAACACGGAGTAGATTAGTAACATATATGCAAATGGAATCAAGCAGCGCAATTTACTCGAACCACTTGAACCCATGAGTAGGAGAGATAAGGTGAGATAACATGTTGATAAGAGTCAGGCTAACAATTACTCCTCCTTTATAAACTCCTCTCGACTCCTTATCAATTAGGCAAATGAAACACACGGTCGAACCTCGCCGCTTTTCTCGACTTGGACACATCCAAGAGAAAGCCCAGACTTAATCAAAATATCAACATTTCATGTATAGGAATAAACGAACCTTGAGAAATATCTTTGTTTATAAAATTGAATCTATTAATTGAATCTTTCTTATCGTTTGTTTAATTATAGCATAGAAAGGTAATTTCTCCAAACTCTGAGAAAAATTTTTCATTTTAATCTTAGGATTTGAGTCGATCAACCTTGACATTAAATTATCTTAATATACGTTATAATTCATTGCTGATTAAATCATTTCTGCAATCTGAAGTTCGCGGACCTTTCTCAATGATAAACATAGTAAACAATGTAAATTGTTCATATTCATTATACCTCGCTACTGCAATAATAGGTTTTGCTCATCAAAAATAATTTTATTCGCGCATATTCTTTATTCGCACCCACGTTGACTGATTAAATTAGGTTCATTTAAAAATTATTATCTTTTAAAGTCCTACGCTTATTGAATTTGATGGAAATGAAACTGTTTTTTATTCGTCGTCGTTTTATTGATGAGGTTTCTTTTGCCATTTAATAAATATTGTACTTTATTCAATAATTCATTTCAAGTTCAAATAGATTCCACATTTTTCCAGATTTTTAATTATTCTCAAACATTTTCCTGCATCAGTTAAGACATGTTTATCTTAATTCCTTCTAAGCTAATGTAAGATTGTGTAAGTTTTATCAAATAATTTAATATAAAAAACATAGGGAATGCCAAGAATGTATGCAATTCCCATGGGAAAATATTGAGAATAGGGTGTCAAAGAGGAAAGTAAGTTAATAGTCAAGTAAATGTCATTTGATATTGTAAAAGGAGGTGGGTTATCGTATAAACGGGCAGAGTAGATTTACTGCCTTGTTTTCTCTCCGATTGAAATGACTCGAAAGGATGGATGGGAGCCATGTAATTGATAAACGCTATGGAACAAAAGGGAGAAGAACTGCCAGCCAGGACTCTCTTAAATATGAAAAGAGGCCTCTCGAGAAGTAATGGGTTTGATGAGTTTATGGGATATAGGAAACCTTTCAGCTCTTTGTCTCCTTTTAATTCCTTTAGCAACTCACTTTGCTCGGAAGTGATGAGCAATGGAAGCCCAGTGGATTGGATGACCATCCATTTCTCATGAATGACTTTGGTCGCAGAGGTTGAGCCACGAGGACACTAGATACACAAATCGTCTTATCTCCTCACTTTGCATAAGACCGTGTGAAAGTGAACTTATGATTAGAACAGGGGTTTGTGTGAACAGTCAAGACGTCCCTCACAAACCGTCTTCTCACTTCAACCAAGAAATAGGAGAAGATGAGCGCCTTCGTCTTCCCGCCGTTTCAATTACTTTATAACACAAAGATTTACCTATCAATGTTCTTGTTTATGTCTTCGTCTCATTTTTACCTGGTTCAAGCAATAAGTTCTTGAAGCCATTAATAGGAAAAGCATATGTTCGTACATAAGTATTAGGTACATCTACATACAGATGTAAATATGTGGCATTCATATGAAAGGAATTGAGGTGTGAGAAGAGACATATATTCATTTTAGGCCGAGTTTAAGGGCCGAGAATGTTTTATATATGAGTGTGACCCTATGATTGTAGTTCATAATTATATTCTACTTATATATATATATATAAATGAGAAGAAGTCTCGAGCAAACAAGAAGCTATAAAAGAAGAGCCTTGGAACGTGAATTAAAACTTTAGATGCTGAGAGAGGAGTTCTCATGTACAATTAATATTGACGCACATTTCGGCGATTCAATGAACGGAATGTCTCCTTCCCTTAATAATATTGTAGTGGATGCATGTGGATGTTCTGTGAATTTGAAACCCTACTGCACAGGCATGGGAGTAGAATGGCTAATTGAATGTCCGGAGAGAACAGGTATGCGAGGTGTGACGGGGAGTCAAGGAGACTTTTAGATCCGATGACTCTGGTAAAAGACGAGGGTCGAGGGCTTCTCCAGACTCCCTAGATCACAGAGTGGGATTTTAGGGACAGAGTTCGTCCTGGCGGTCTATGTACACTCGTCATACTCAATATGAAGAAGGAGAGTTAAATGGACGAACGAGGTTGGACCTCCAGCCGTCCAACTCCACGGCCACGGCCTCCTAATCCGATAAATTAGAAGGTAGCCAGGAGTGTTCTCTCGTTGAGGAAGGCTCGGAAGTGACGAGTCACGACTTCATGGACCAACAGCCTCAATCTATTATTGCGGGGAAGGATGAGTCGAGAAGACTTGTCAAAAATCACCGATTCTCTTATGCTTATTATGAGATGAACCATTGGGAGGAAAGGAGAGCAAAAGTGCTTTATTATCCTCTCTTTTGTCTCTTAGCCCCGATACTCATCTCGGAGTCATTGAGGCTCCTCAGCCTTGAACGCTCACCGCCCTTCAAATCTATTCCATCATCCCTTCGAAAACTGGAGATTCCGTGCCATTTTTTATGTAATCCCCAAGGTTTTCTACGTTGACTCTATTAAAAATTTCCAACTCACACAAGCATTAAAGCTTTCCCTATTGCATCTTATATCAGTTCCCAACGGGGCATCCAAGTATTACAACTAGTATTTTTTAGTAATACAAGTATTAAATCAGTAAGTAATAAATATTTCGTATTTAATCTCAAGTTGAGCATCAAATCATGACTTAAATATTACTCTTTATAAAATACGTATATAATACGGTTTAATTACAAATAATATTGACTTGTTTAAAACAAAGATGAACCTAACGTAAATAATACTAGTAAATTACTGTGAAATATTACTGCTTTAATACTTTAGAAAGGAGTCATTTTGGAGCCATATTGGAGTCATTTTCAATTATCAAAATGACTTGCGCATTTGAGGATATTGCAAAGAAGATGAACCGCTAAAGAGAACCGACCACCATTTTACTTTTCAGTTTACCTTATTGAAGAAATCATTAATAAATTTTCATTTAGCCCTTACATTTAATCGATTGTTAAGTGAAAAGTTGAATTTTTAAGTTCCTGGCCCTTTCCTCCAATCCAACCCAAACCTTCAGTGGAGCTTAAATTTGAGTACTATGAGGTTAAGGATTCTTAAATATAACATGTTTTTTTCAAATTTAATTATTTAATATTGAAAATTGACACTTATTTCAAATATTCAAAAATACCTCATTAAATAATTAATTGTAATTAATTTAAGGATCTATTATTGATGTTTGGCGTTGTCCAAAGCAAGGCGAAACTATTTTGAATCTTCCAACAACTGAATCTACAATAAGTCCAAGGAGACTTCGTCTTCTAAACCGTCGTTTTAGTTCATAATGTGAGTGAATCTTTTAACTGTAGTTCATTTGTTCAATGTAAAAGTTAATATAATAATTCTATAGTTGTGATATTTTAATTCCCATAGTTAAAGTTTGTGGTTTGTCAAAATCTTTTAATTTGAGGAAAGAAAATTAATTGCAACGTTTTTTTTATTCGCTCTTTAATTAGTTAATGATGTTTTTGTAGCCGTTCCTTTTGTCAATACAATAAGAATTAACTGAATAAACTCAACTCAAAACATTTATAAATTCAGATTTTGATTATTGGATGAAAACAAACCCTGGAAAAACGATGATCATCTATGAAATTCCCAAACTTGCCAGTGACATTTGAAAAATCAGCAACGTTCAAAAATATTTTAGCTGGATTTAAATGCGCGGGAATATTTCCATTCAATCCAGAAATTTTAACCGACATTGATTTTACTCCTTTAAATGTAACAGACCGTCATGCGAATTATGAAAACACTCTAGATCTAAGTGAAATTCCTTTTGAAAGCATCGTGTCGTTTCCAAAAGCAGATGAACGGAAAGAGACATCGCGAGGAAGAAAAAACGCAAAACATGCATTTTACTCGAGACTCCCTTTAGAGATCAACTTGCAGAGGAATCATTGGTTAAAAAGAAAAAAAACAAATTCATCTTTTAAATCAACCTCGGTGAGACGACCAATGAACACATGAAGACGTCACAATGTCAATTATTAATAAAATTATTATATTTAGTTAATTAAGTTCCAAATATTATATATTTTCCTATTGATCCGATTGTATCCACCATGTGATCGGATCGTACCCACCAGTGGGGACAATACGATCAAAAATCTTAATTTAATCAACTTAAATTTGTAATTATAATTGAACATTTATTATAAATGACAATTGCATATTAAACACTTTCATATCTTAAGAAAAATCATTTCTTTTATTACGAGTTAATTCAATTGATTATTTAAAAAGAGCACATTGTCCCCACCCCGCCCTAATTTATAAGTAATAAAGTAGCCATTTATGACTCATAGATTCTTGTAATAAATACTGGTCACTTTTGCGTTGTTTAAGACTTAAAGAAATATATATGAAAAATATGTATTTATTACGTAATTTGCCCATTGGGTTATATGAGATGGAGGAAATTTTACACAAAATCTTAATTAGTAGAAATTACTCATTAAAGTCATCACAAACCTTTGTATCACTTCTAACGTACCAAAGGCCTACTTAAGTAAGCTTTCAATATCCAAATTACAAAAACCATGAAGTGAGGAGGAATATAACAGAGTTCATGGCTATATTGGTAAAAAATGGCTTGAGTCATTTTGTTTAATTTCTTCTCCGGACCTACACTGGAGGCGGAGGTTTAAAAACAAAGATTTTCTTGGAATCGAGCCCTTGAGTCTCCCGTGAAGTGATCCTCGAGTTTCTCATGGGAGTGAATGAGAGATGAAGGAAGGGCTCTGAAGGTTGGAAAGTTGAATGGAGCTCCACATTGTTCTCCGTCGCCTCAAGAACCAAGAGACGGCATTGTATGTTTTGAAAGGGCCGGACAAGGGGACCTTTGATCTCCAAGTCAATTTCATTTCAATGGGTCTGGGAGACTCGTGAAGATAATATAGGGTCGAAGGGCAGGCGACCCTTTCCGCTGCCCTCAGAGTTCATCAGAGGAGGAAAACAGGTGAATCCGAAGGAGTCAACAAAAATTTGCCAACCAACCATCAAATTATGAACTCGGGCTGGGGCCGCGTTTATTAGGTGTAGGATGAAACTCCTCCACAATAAACTTTCGCCTCGCTACAATAATAAATACTCGGGTCTCAACAAAGAGTAATGTGCGAGAATGACAATTCATTTGTCCATTTGGTCAACATTAGCATTAAATGAATATTACAGGGTCGGAGTCTCTATTATTCAACCCCTCGTCAGGCCTGTAAGGTCTCATCCTTTCCCCTCTCTAAATTAAGTTAACGATCAAAAACAAGTTTGAGGAATACAAGAGATTTGAAAGGGAATTCATAGAGATACAGGCATAACTCCAGCGAATGAGGAAACTCGATTTCAGGAAACAATTTATGCTCGGGCTTCTTCTTCATAAACTTCTCAACGCGACGGCTGGCCCAGCGGTATTAATTGACCATTAAACAGACTTTGTCTTCATCAAACACAGGGAGTTTGAGCGGCAGTTGAAGTCGAAGACTCTATTTGTTCAAACCACTCCTCAGTTAGCCTTTGGAAAATTATTCAAAGTTGAAGTCGCGAAAAATTTCATATTCATTCATGCAGTCGGATCCGACTTGTGTGTGCTTCAATATTCAATAAAGCCTAGTACATAAATTTGACTCCTGTATTATATAATATATAAATATATTACAAATTTATTTATAATACTATTTTTACACTAAAGTCATTTGCACTTAACATTTTATTAGTTTAGCAAGAATAAATCTTCTCTACGATATATATTTACCAATTATATACTCGCCAATTATTTGCATATAATAAATACAATTCTAACAATAAGAAAGTTGAGTACGTTTCTCATGTTCACGCGGGGCGCGGGCAAAATAATTTTCTTTATCATTCTACCCAGTGTAATTTAAATGCACTAAAATGTAAATCAAGTTGGAATGAGTAGGCATTTATAAGGGTTCATTCTTAACTAGTGTATTTGTGTAAAAAATATACTTAACCACTTATAAATATGCAGGTCTGTATGTACGTTGATCTACTCTTGTATATATGTAATAATGCAATATTAGGGCTTAGTGTTTTTATTTCACATTTCTTTAAAATATCGTTATTTTCTAAAATGTAATCCATTGTTGCTTGTTTGAATTTATTTATATATTGATGCATTTTAATTTTCCAATGCTTTATTTTAGAGTATTTAAGTTTCGTTAGCTTAATAGTAACGATAAGCAAACTCTAGGATTGTGACTGTGATCGTTAGTAATGAAATAGTAAAAATGAACCTTTTTCTCTTAAACGATCGAGGATGAGGAGTGTATTTGTGTTAAAGGTTTTAAAAGCATTTGAGTAAACAAAAGCCATGAAATTGAAGGAATGATGTTAGAAGTCGAGAAGGGATTTGGAAGCCAAAATCCCTTCTTTTAGTTAATACTGTTCAAAGTTCCTTCTTCAGTCAAGATGCTTCACTTGAGCGAAGAATTCCAAGAAAAGTAGAAAAATTTTAAGGCATCGTCCATTTAGGGTTTAAAGTGAAAAAAGCATGAGGTGTCTCTCATCGAGGGATCCGACTCTTCGAGCATCTCGAACCGCACTTGACTTACCCAACATTGTTCATTTATTAGTGAGGGAGTGTTTTGGTTTCATCCTATTTCTATGCATTGGTATATGGTCGAGGAAGAGGGCGACATCCAAGTATAAATAATATCTACGTAAGTGGAGCATATGGAAGAGCCTTCCGTGACTTCCTTCACTTCGTCAACAGGTGAGTGAAAATTAAAAGGCGATGAATCAAGACTAACCCACCTTTAAAACCCACTTTTCACCATTTTAAAAATGGGTGTTGGAATTCGACTGGGTAGGCATTTTCCTGACTCCTTGTCCAGGATTCTATTTGTCCTGGAAGGAAGCGGATTAGGCTCAATTGAGGAGAGATGAGGCGGAATGACGAGGATCGTGTGTTTCGGATCTAGAATCAAAGAGACTTGGGCCGAGGAGAGGCTCAAGAGCAGAGTCAAGATCCCTTCTGACTCTTTGCAAGAGAGAAAGGGCTGCTGGAGGAAGTGAATGATGAAGGCGAGGATGATTCCATGAATGACTGCCTCTGTCGATCCTCGAAGATGACAGGTGGTCTGAAGAGGAGGGCGAAGCAGCGGAGATGAGAACCCAAGATTCCACACCGACAAGTCATTTAAACCTCTTCAACCCCAAACTCATTTTCAACCCCAATTATGTGAAAATGCAACATGCGAACTCGGGTCTCAAAACCTTCGCTAATTACCAGAAGTTCGTTAAAGTGCTAATGAAATGTAACGATTTCATATCTTCTCATTTTCAACTCCAAATAGAATTTCTCATGGCTCAGTCGGCGCCCATTGTTATCCTTAATTGACAACATTACAAGCTGAGTGATAAGTTATCAAACTAAATCAAGACCTTATCTCTCACACAATCCAGGGATTTACTTTTAATCTATTTCCAAGTTGATATTTGGGTAAATTTGCTCATAAACACTCCACATTACCATATTCGCATTCCAACATTGCATTTTAAAGCCTGCAACCCACAAAGCATGCATGGGCTGCACTCTGGAGAGATAATGAAAACAATGGGGGAAATAGCTTGAGCCTTTCATCGACGCGAATCTCTCTATGAAGTGGGGTCTTTGTTATGAGTCTTTATTAATCCTTATTAATTGACTTAATTAGAGGGGAAATCAGGTCCATGTGGGTTGCGAGTGGCGTAAAGGAGGAATTTGTTGTGGTGGTCGGTGAGTGAGGGGGTCGGGGGTTGCGGAGGCTGGAGGAGCCGGTTGGGGACGTTGGGGTTGTGGAGGACCGCGAGGGCCTCTCGACTCACTCGGGGTAGGATGAGTGAGGAGAACGGTGCCGTGAGTCTCACCCGTGACGAGGAAGATCTCCTCATGTGTGACAAGACCCTGAACCTCATGTGCCACGAAGAGGTGATGGCCGAAGAGTCGCCCGCCGTCCCCAACCTCGCCTGTGACGAGACCATGGAGGAGTCCGGGTCTATCACGCCGCACGTCGACTCGCGAGCCGGCCATGACTCCATTGCCATGCCCATGTACGAAGAGGGGCATCAGGCGGAAATCGACCCGACCATCCTCAACGACCCCCGTGTTCTCCGGAGCATGTTGAAGGCCGAAGAGCGCTGCATGCCCTCGGTCTGCTACTTCAAGATCATCCAACAAGACATCACGCCGGTCATGCGGGCCTCGGTCGCCACATGGATGTACGAGGTAAGAGAATCCAAACTTTGTCCATTTTCCCTTTCGCAACTTCTATAATTGTGGCTCTTGTTAAAAAGATTTTTGGGCTTATCGAGTGCATTTGATTTGGTCTCAGGTTTGCGAAGAAGAAAAGATGCCGGAAACAGTGTTCTTGCGTGCTATGAACTATGTAGACAGATTTTTGAGTGTCCAAAAGATTGAGAGATCCCAGTTTCAACTCCTTGGTGCTGCTTGTATGTTGATAAGCTCAAAGTGGACGGGGAGTCTTCTGAGGACGGACAGGCTCATTTTTTACACTGCATTCAGCATCACTCTCGAAATGTTGCTGGTGAGTGAGTCTGCAAAAGACCTTGTTCCTCTCCCCCTCGTAACCTTCACTTCGCTCCCACTACCATCTTATGTCATTTACCTTCTCAAGACTCCTTTTAATAACTCCCCAGACGCACAAAGCACACCTTGCCAATTTTTACCCCTTCTAACACAAATTGGCTCGGAATATCCAGAGATAAACCGCGCGCTCCAGCTCATCTCCCTCCTCAACACCTCTGCTCTATTTTCGCATTTTAAATATGACTACAGGATATAGTTGATTCATTCCCATTGTTTCCTACTTTACAAACAAATCAATCAATGGTCGTTACTCACAAACATGCTTTGTCTCCACCAGACCTTTCAATTTCTCCTCTATTTATTCAAATGTCAATTTAAGGGCTTTTCTCATTTCAATATTTCCCATTAAAATGATACGCTCTAAGATTAAGAAGATTTGTTTATGCCAAAGACGATAAAATACCTTTGTTCATATGTGCAAAGTGCTCTAATTAATTTTGAACTTGTATTTGAAGGATTGGGAAATGATGATCTTGGCTCTGTTCAAATGGGACATTTATACGCTCACCCCGAGTGACTTTGTCGAACATATCCTTCACCGACTCCCACCGCACCTCTGGAATGCCACAAGGGTTCGGGAGAAGGCCAAGACGTTCATCGCGTACTGCGCTACAGGTTCGTTCGTGCGTTCTTTTCTCACTTCCCAGTGCATGATGAAATGATGAGTCGAGAGCGGTCGTGGTTTGAATAACTTCGGTCCTCTCTCAAGCTCTTCAAGTGAGGATTTCTCCTCCCTCATCAGCGTAAATCCATGTGGAGCTGCTCACGACTTCCTCCGGGCCGAGTGTCACTCTTTTTGGAAGTGAGCCGGCACACGAGGCGGCGAGTGGTCCGCCTTACTTTCCCGTCTTGAGGATAATAAGGGCATCATTCATCCAGCTCTTGCATTCAAATGCCCATCTCCGGCTTATCCGGCCGCTTGCCCAAATTAACATCTTGATCAGGTTGGCTGGGAAGTTGGCGGTGACGGCGCTCCCCCGGCCCGAACCGTAAATTCCGACTCATCTTGACAACTGTCTCGTAGCTCACGGATGCGGCAATTGCCATTCCGCCGCTCTCCGCGCAATTGGCGAGAGGTGGATTTTGATAAGTGTCGCCCTTTGCTGAGAACTGGTCCAGACCAAGGTCGAGAACAGATGAGCAGAAGGAACTCCGTAATGAGTACCTAAAGGGCTCGACTATTGGAATGCTGCATTGATTCTCCATTCCGAGTCAGAGATTGAGAGGAAAAAAGTCGCACAAGACAAGGAGCAACAGGTGGCAGAGGGGAAATCTCCCTTTTAATGATATTGACCAAATCGGCGGAGAAGAGATAAAAACTGAGGAGGAGTTTCGATTTCCTCAATTACTTTTTCCCAGACAGATTTCTCGACCAATTGAACTTATGAGAAAGCCTCTTGGTAATTATAATGCATACGCGTCTGTTCATATTGTGTATATGGCTATGGTGATCATATCCGGAATTTTATAGGCACGTGGCCCCTGAAAGAAATGCAAAATTAATAATTGGTTCCAATTAAGAGCCTCTAGGAGAGTTGAGATTAATAATCCAAGCTCTTCCTTAATCTCTCTCCTTCATCTCCGCCGTCCATAAGACCTTCTTATTATCGTAATTAATTGGACTTGGTCCAGAACCTTTTATTCGAGATTTGCATGACTTAATGAAATTAATCGAAAGGTGGTTCTCCTCAATCCACATCAACATAGATAACTTCATTGACAGTTCATGAGAATGGGTTTATTTTGTAAAACCTTCGTCCAAATCATGCACGAATGTTCAAAGCTGCTTATAATGAAAATTTTAAAATTACAACATGGTTGAAGTACTACATGTTTAAAGGACGAGCTATCCATTACGTGATTTTTTTATGCGTATATGAAGCGAGTTTGTGAAATCTTGGATAATAATATTTAATCAAAAAAGTCTCAATGTTTGACTCGACCTCTGAACTCAAGGAATTGAGTAGTTTTTTTCCTATGATATTTTGGCCATGGTTGAGCTTGTGAGGGCCGGCTTAATTCCTATCTATAAAAATACTCAGATTTGGTAGGAGGAGATCAGAGGCGGGGAAATGATTCTGGATCCATAATTCCTCCTATTGTCCCGAGGGACCCACACGGTCCAGCTTGAACCTGGAGGAGGCGATTCTTGGTCGTAAATAGTAAATTCTTGTAGTAAGACGCCGGAGGAGAATAGTAAAATCCCGAGCCTCCTCCTTTACTGTACTCTTGAGAGGAAGTAGGTCAATGGGCCACTGGAGATCGCCTTCCAGAGGAATAGATCACCTCATCTCGTATGGAAATTACAGCTTGGAGGGAATTATTGATCCATCCAGACTCGTGCGGAGGACCCTCATGAATAAAAGGGCTCGTGGGCAATAACGCTCTCTAATTTTATCACACCATCGTTCCTCCTCCACTCCGTATTCAAATGAAGGGCTAATGGAGAACAACTGAGATCATGTAACATGGGGGTTGGACACTCCGTGGCTCTGTAATTTAATCATCCTTCCATGCCTCCCGCTCAATCCGAGGAATTTAATAATCAGCCTAATGATAACATTTCTCCCATGTATCGCCTTGGAGCCTCCATGGATAGTGTTGCCGCATGCATCCATTTATGCATCATTTTATGCATCCGGATGCATGATGCATAGGTTTTTGACCATTTGTCTTATACCACTAATGTACTTTATGCACCCATGCATCCAGATGCATGATGCATAAACGCTATGCATCCGTCAAACGGCAACTCTATTTTCCTGGATGTGGAATTGTTGAGTGAGACGAAATGCTTGGATTTGAGGGAGGTTCTGTGAGCGCTCGGAGGATTCAGAGTCAATTGTTGCGTGAAAGTGGGGATTTTTGCTCTTCTCACAAGACCTCAACGCTGGAGTCAAAATACGGATCGGGTGAACAAAAAGAAAATTTTGCCTCCGATGGCGGCATGTAGTGAGAAAACCAGGGGTTGTCTTTCAAATTTCCCAAACTAATTCCATTTATTTAATTTAAATAATTCTCCCTCTCATTGCGTCACGCGGCCTATTTGTGTAAGGTCCGAACCGAGCCTTTTCAAAATGTCGTCCGGTAATGGAGAGAGACTGCTCATGGAGATAATATTTATTATTCCACATCCTTGTTTCCTTTTCTCTATTTTCAGGCCATGCTTGAATGGGTGAATGAGGTACCTTTTAAAGTAATAAGGGGGCTTTGTTCTCACACCCGATGAGACCTTTAAATACTCCGTTTATTACTCCAATAGTTCTCGAGCATTGTGCTCGAGAAATTTGAATTTTCTGGTCCTTGCCACTAAACAATGATGAGACAATGCTGTTTTCCAATGCTTGTTCCTCCGTTTGAAAGTCATGAGGGCCTTGTGATCTCGAAGGCCTTTGAGATCCATTTTTTCCAAGTGAGAAAACGAGGTTTTTTCTCTCTTTTTGTAAGATAAAAGGACTGATCGGAATAGGTCAGTTTCCTCCTGGGTTTCTGGATGTGATAAAAAAGGGATTTCACATGTATAGGAGTAAAAGGAGATTCATCTCGAGTCCTGATAATAATGATAATCTCCCACCCAGACGCCTCACATTGTTCAGTCATGGCGGTTCTCTTGTGTTTGGGAGATTGGGAAGGGAGAGGATCGTCTCACACGTCTCTTTCCCTCTCAAAAGGCAAATGCGAAGAAGAGGAGTTTGGGCAATTAAATGTGGGAGGAGTAAGAGGACTCAATTATTGAGGGAAAAGTTGGTCTGTGAGGGGGCGATTGGCCAGAGGAGAATCCTCTCATTCCTTGTCCCTCTTCTCGACTCGGATTGATTGGGGAAGGTGGAAGGCGAAACTTGTATTACCCATTCCTCAATTTCTTCCCAAGGTTCGGCCCTAATGGTAACCCAAGGAGCGAAATATTCCTCAAGGAGGGCCAAGGGGAAATTGAGTTTTGCGCAAGAAGGAATTTTGTTTTGGGAGGGAAGGTCCCGAACCTTTCCCTCTTTTGTTTCGGTGTAAAAGCCGGAATTCACCTGCTGATTAGAGAGACAGGTAGAGGCAGGCCGGCCCTTTCTTCTCCCGAGCCCCAACCTTCATAAAAAATGATCTTGGAGGAAACGGGGCTTCGAAGGGGGCCCCTGCAGACGTGTTGTCAAAGAATGCAAGGCTCCTCGGGGCCAAGGCGGGGATTATCTTATTCAATCTTCAAACCATCCGATATTGGCTCCATTTAAATATTTGCCCTATATTAGATCCAACCCGACGGCTTTCCAAAAGCTAAAACATTCACAAAATGCATACAACGAGGGACAGGAAATCCATGGAAATGAACTCGAGTAAGCCAGCCATGGAAAGGTTCCTTTATTTAAAGAAGGTCATTAGAGGCCTTCAAAAATAAACTGACCTGCTCGACTCTCCAATTTCTCCTCGCCATACTTCTCATGTTAAATGTCTTAAATCAACTTCCAACGGCTCAAGGAACAAAACTATAATTTGATAACCCTCGCGTCGAGGGTGAGGCATTTAAATGCCCTTATTTATTAATGGTGGCCGAGACGCAAACTTGGGATCATATGGTAATTAACTAATTGTCAGGATAAGGGTAGTTAGTGTGTGATTTGAAGCCCTGCTAGGTCGTTCAATGATTGAACAAAGGAAATTGATTTCATCTCTTCAAATGTGATTCCTTCTCTCGAGATGATGATGTAGGGAAACCTGGGTGTAATTAACGGAGAAAGGCGGCGGCTCTCTCGGATCGCCTCCAGAACCAGCAATGGACGGACAAAGGGCGGAGTGATGAATAGGACCAACGCGTTAATATATGTCACTAATAGGGGGAATTCACAGGCAGGTATGGCTCGAAGAGGAATTCACATTCCTCGAAGATTAATTACGTCCATCCTGAAGAATGCCATCGGAAGGGAGATGAGAGAGAAATATATTATTATTCCGTCATGTTTGATCATCTCGTCGATCCATTATGTGGTGGGCTTCTAGTGTTTTGAAAAGAGGAAGGTATGCGGGAGATGTGAAAGGGACTCATCGCCTTCTCAAGGGCCTCGCATTTCTCTCCTCCGTGATTCATTGGGATTGTTTGTGGAAGAGTCGCCTTTCATTCGCCTCCTCGACTCGCCCGCAAGAATTCTCATTTATGAGGAATGCCTTCAACTCTGGAGGGAGATGAGCCGTTAATGAGGTAAAAGACCTATCAATCCCATTGGATCTCATCCCACGACACCGGTGAAAGCTCCAGTCCGAGGCCTTCTTGGCACATCCATGAAGGAATTCCACTCATTCCGGGCTCTTCTATTACAAGCTCTTGGACATTCCTCCTTGGAGGTGGGCGAAGAAATGGACCATCCTTCTTCTCACATTTCCTCTCGAATTAACCTAAGAGTATCTCCAAGAGGGATTTTATCAGATGGCTCATCTTCTCACATCTCCTCACATCGGAATTTGGGAGTCTTTGGTGGAGGAGGGGCCGCCGCCTTTGGTTCAGTTCATTGCTTTCACTCCGGACCACCACGGCCTTTGAGTGATACGATGGGCGCGAAGAAAACTAATTAAAAAGGCATTTCTTGGGGAACGTGGAAATATTCTCTCTCCATCATGATGGTAATTGGGACGGAGTGAATGGGAGAGTGTGATGAGGTGAACTGTAGGACCAGAACCGCCAGATGTTTTTTCCACCTCGCTCGGATCAGAGAGATGCATATGAAGGATAAAAATAATAACAATAACAATGATTCTGGAGGGGAGCCATTTGTTGACAGACTCAACTCTGTTTAATTGTAAGTGGCATTATGGTAATGGAGCTGAGAGACGGTGAACGATCCCAGGTGCACGGCCAGGTTTTTTCATATGAATATTTTCAATTACGACCTGAGTCCCTCTTTCTCTACCAGAGCGGCAAGGGAAAAGTCTCTTTTCCGCATTTCGGGTCCCTCGGCCAGGGCCGGGTTAATTGGCCAATAGGACTCGAAGCTCATGGAAGGACAGTTAAAAGCACAGGAGCGGAGAAGGGCTTCTTTTGGCCTGGATCTCCTCGTCAGCGGATTTTGGCCTAACAAGCAAAAAACTTTGACTGTGGTCCTCATTAGGGTCGTAAGGAAATGTATGGGGGAATTAGTGGTGGAGGATTTATTTGAATTGATTCTTTGCGAGGAATCCGAGGGAGTGGAATGTGATGGGATCCAAAGGGTCATTTGAGTGGTCTTGTGAAGGAGCCGAAGAGGCCAAATTAAGGAATCACCTTCGGATGGGCCGAGGGATGGCCGAGGCTCGTCTGGAAGCATGTGCGTAATTGATGAGGAAGTGGGGCCTTGTTGGTCGGGCCTCATTGGGATCTCCTGTTCTCATGGGATTTATTCGTCAGAAGTGGTTGGGCTTCTCTGCGGCTGGACCTACTCCAACTCCCTTCTTGCCCTGGGAATGCAGTTAATGTGTGGAGTGAGTTGACATTCATGATCGTAACTCACTTGGATTCCTCCATTGGTCGAGCCAAAAGGTGTCCGCCGTCCACCTTCTTCCTCAACGACTCTCCATAATGGAGAGAGATCTGATAGAGGAATGGCAAAATACCCTCCTTAATTGACAATCTCATCTTCCCTCCTCGATCGAATCTAAATGAGATCGAGGGTCGTGAATGTCAACCCTTCGGCCATTCATTTTCCTCCATCGAAGGTTCATCTTTTAATAGGGCCCAGTTTGAACGGGGCTCAATTACCACGTGGCTCAACGGCTCTTCTCCGTTTTCATATTCCTTCACCACGGCTGAGATTCGCGAATCCCTTCATCAGAGCTGAGGGATGAACACATGAGGGTTGTCGAGGATAAATTTCCTTCTCTTTAATGGAATCAAGTTGATCCTATTAGCGGTATATTAATTTAATCGACATCTGGCTCCTCAGCCCAACTGACTCATCCCCAAGGAACATCAGTTTCACTCATCCAGACTCACCTTTCAATCTCTACACATTCTATCTTGTACAATGGAGTTGTACACGGGAATGGGAGGCTTTTCCTATTATTTACATTCCTTCTACTTACGTACATACACGATGTTCGCGGAGACTGGCCGAGATTGTCTATGCAGATGAGCATCGACCTTTTTGATCGCTTTAAAATGGATTATTTGAGGAGGAGATGGTGGGATGGACAGTAGTGCCTTGTAGGATTTCCAAGATCTGGGGATGGAAATGGGAAATTGATTCCTTCTAACAGAAACGGAGAATGTGATTGAATGTGAGTTCAAACGGATTTGCTGGTGAGTAGATGTCTCATGGGGTGTAAATGTAGTGGTCCTGGAAGAGTGTTGGTTACGTGATTAGATTATGGAGTCATTCCTTTCCCACACCTTCCCTCTCATTGAGGGTCCGTGTATTTGAGTTGAAGGAATCTCATTTGGATTCAGGAGGAGTTGAAAAGATCCATAATTGTTTATTTGTGCCCTCCGGAGTCGAAGCGAACCGGCGGCCGTTTCCCTAATGGCTACTCAATACTCAACTAGAGATTACCCTCATCTCGCCAAGCACTTGGTGGAGAGGGTCATTTATTCCGAAAGAATCTCTCTTCGATTGCTTTATTAAATGAACCTCTCAATTGAGACAATGAGGGAAGGGTGCGCGGATTTGGGTTGTGGCCGTTGAAGGACCAGGTGTGCCAAATGCTCACCTTTTCAGTCCCCTCTCTCCCAAAGGACATTATCATGAAAATGGGATCTGGTTTGCGTTGATGAAACGAGATCGGCCCTTCACCTTTCGAGCCGAGGGAACTCAGGCGGTCTCGAGCCTTTCTTCTCAACCCTTGTAGTCCTCCCTGTGTCTGGGCTTCGCCACCATGGGCTTGCTCCGCGTTTCCGAGGGGACCTCAATGTGGACGTGGATGGAATTCTTCCGGCCCAACTTCCGAATTCCCTTTTCTCAATCAAAAGGGACTCCCATTTACTCGCCCTTTTCTCGTTCCGACCCCGAAAAAACTGTCTCATTTTGTTCCAGTTCTTCTCCACCTCTGTTGGGCATCTTGGGTGAGAGGACAAAGGGAGAAGTCGGGATGAAAGAGGAAGAAATCAAGGCTCGGTTCTATTCGTTTCATGTCGCGTGCCCAAGTCCTCTTTATTTAAAGAGCCAGGTGCTCGGCCATATGCATCTTCAATGCCTTTGAAACGGAAATCAAATCTTCGTCATCTCCCTCACATCATACGCACTTTGCTTTCTTTCAGGACCCCTGAGTCTGGCTCTGATGGAAATTCTATGTAACATATATAGTCACGAAAGCGTCTACTTACTCGATTCCTAGTTCTCATATGAGATGTCGAGAGTTGTGAAGACCAATGTCCTCAATGGTCAATAAAGGTTTATCCACACCTCACTCGGAGTATTAGAATTTGGGGAATTGAACGATTCTTTGAACGATTCTCTCTATTGAGCGACATAGATAAATTCTGTTAAATTAGATTCTATGAGATAATTCCAATGGGAATATTTAACATTAGTGAAAATGTCATTCGACATTTTCAATGAAAGAGGCTCAAAATTCCATTTGATTATTAGTTCTTTTGCTACTTGGCATTGTAGGTTCATGTTGGTGAAGCAGAAAATGTGGATTCTGTTTCTGGATGGCCATGTGCAAATTAATACGTCAGAGGAGTCGTGGCGAGAGTTTAGGTGTTAAATTAAGCCTAACAATTGCAGACATTGCAAGGTTAAATAGTCGTCTATTGCCAGTCAGACGTCTACCCCTATAGACATTAGGCACCTTTTGAGTTAATGAAAAGACTACTACTTTACCAGAGTTTGAGGTTGGGGAAATGGTTTTTGACTCTTGGGAGCGGATTTGGAATTTATTAAAAGAGTATTGACGAGAGGCTGCTTTGGGTTCTAATCGCCATGGGATGTTTGTCGTCTATTATTTAAGAGATTTAAGTGGTCTTCCCAATCAATGATTCATGTTGGGCTTATTTGCATTGAGGGTTATGAAGAGGGAGATAATAAGGTGAATGGAAATAATTAGCCTACAAGGCAGATTCCTCGGAGAAGGCTGAGGGAACGTTTATGATCTCTGGATGAGTTAAGAGGACCAGGTGATCCTTCCACTTCTTTTCCAATAATGATTTAAAATTCGTGATGATTTAAAATGGTGCGGTTGAAGGAGGAGTTTCTCGCGAGGAGTGAAAAACACTTGTTGCTTATCCTCAATTGCGTGCTCAATTGGCATTTCGAGATTTGCCCCCATTGTTTGATGAACTCCTCTCTTGATGGAGATTTAGCATATGCAAATGGTTTTTCTTTTGTCGGAGGGCCCGCACCCATGTGGATGGCCACAACAGTGGCTCACTCGTCCCAGCTCATTGTTGGGTTCCTGGGAAGAAGGGACTTGCTGATCCTCGACGTCTTATGTAATGAATGCCACCGTGGGAACTCTCACCCCTCGGCCAAGGAAAAAAGAATCCTCTGTCCCTCATGTCCATTCCCTCACAATGGGCTCAATACTCTTCTGAGCCCTTGTGGGTGGCGGGTCATTTGATGGAATGTGAATTAAGGCGGAACTTGAGATAAAGCCACTTGACTCTTCGACTTGCTACAGCCAACGCAGGAGATCAATGCAATTAATGACCATTGTGCCAATTGGCTTTGATGTTTGGATTCCCCACCAATATCTGTATGTATCGTGGGATCATCAGTTTCGTGAGTTATTTGTCTAATCACATCGTGTTGACGCGACTTTATTATTTGCCTTTTATCAATTGATATCCATTGAGGTTCTTGGACAGGGGAGACACATTGGTTGGCTAGAATCATCAAGGAATCATATTGGGCTTCGATTCTTAATGGGTTTCTTGAGATAAAGCCTCATTTCCAATAGGTCAAGTGGGTTTCCCAAGCGTCCTCAAGCCCCATTCTCTCATATTACTTAATAATTTTATTAGAAAATAATTTGCGCTCAACATTACATGAGTGGAGAGGTAAAAGAGCCATAAGACGGAACTGATAAACTATTGGGGCTCCTTCATCTCATGTGACATTCCTTCTTCATTCCTTGTGACTCCCAACGACTTACATGTGTAGTTCCATAGTTTCATTCATTGATGAGAGCATAAAAAGGGAGGTGGCTCATATGGTCGAACATGGACGTATTTTGTATGAGCCCAGGACATTGTCAACTTCATGGGCCTTATCCTTGTTTCATCTGGGAAGATCGGTTCTTGTAATTTGATGAGATTCTTTTTTTGTTTCCAAATCCCATGTGTATACTATATGTGGTTCTGGGCGAGGGAGCTGTGAAGCTCCATGTGAAAGCGATAAATTTTGAGTAATCAGGGAAGATCTAGTTATAAGTTATAAAACGGGTTCAGTCTCTCATTTTTATGTTCTCCCTTGAGTGAGGGTTGAGGGGAATCCGTTCGTCCCAGGAACTCCTCATGAGAAACGAGCCCAGTGGAAGGGCTGACAAATGATTTGACAATTTGACCTTCTCCTTCCCTATACACTGTCTTTCATATCACCATCTGCATGAACTTGAACTTCATCCTCTTGTTTGTACAATAATTGTCCTATTAATCTTATGTTTATAATGTAATCTATGAAGTCCTCATTAATTCCTTGGTGTTTCAATGATGTTTGTTTTTTCCCTACAGATCATAATTTCACGCTACTAACTCCTAGCATGATTGCTTCGGCATCCATTGCGTCGGGCATAGTTTCTTCAAACGAGTCTCTCATTCCAGAAGTGTTAAAGGCGTTAAAAAAGATCACGAACATCGAAACGGTAAGGAGATTCCTTCTTTCTCTGTCCATTTCTTCTTTCTTTCCTTTCTCTTTTTGAATCTTCTCAAGCCGCTCTTTTCATTTATTTCTAAATGACTGCAAACTTTACATGTGCAAGAGGTCCATATGTACATGGAACTCTCAAGATTGGAGTTTATTGATCATCTCTTCTAATTTTTCTATATGTACATATTTCCTATGAGCATATGAGATGCGTGAGTCCTGCGTATATGAGCTTATCTGTGAGGAGTTAAAATAATGGTGAAAAAGGTTGGGGGAATATTGGCTCTATAAGTGTTTATTATTGATAGGTGAAGAAACCGTTTTTTCCTGCCCTTCCCAAGTTCCCAGAAAACCTTCTTTTGACCTTTACCTTCGGCGAGAGAGTCGATGAGGCTGAAAGGGAGTGTTAAGACATATTGTCTTGCGGAGTGTGGAGCTGTTAGGCGAAAACGTCCCTGAGATCGCCTAATGAAATGGATTCTTAGACTCGCTCTAATCCTCCCATTGTCCTCCGCCCATATAGTCACATAGCCCCTTGCTCACCTCGCGAAGGAGGCGCAGGAGCCTTGGCAGCCTTTGTTTCTCTCACACACCTCTCATCTTGTGCGTTGGGATGCGAAGGGCGAGCGAGTGAAAAGAGATAAAAAAGATAGAAATATTAATTAGGCGTGGAGCTCATTAAGGCCGACGGTCACAATGGGTCGGAAATGAGTGGTGGACCCAGTGGCAGGCCATTAATTAATCTCGTCACTTTTGAGTGTCCCAGGAGGGAATCGGTCACTTCCGACTTCTTTTTGTTCCTGTCTCGAAGGCACGCGAGGAATGCGAGATGGAAACTAAAATTTCTAGATCTCGAGACGCAATTTGGTTGAGCGTGGAGTCGGGCACTCCTTGGGATTACCTGAAGAATCGTCGCATTCCTTCAATAGCTTAATGAAGAGGTTGAGTGAGTGGCGGGCGAGTGAGAAATTGGGCCTCCAATGGGCCCGTCTATTGAGGGAGAGTGGATGTGGGAGGTCGGTCCTTTGTCACACTCAACTTCGTCATGACATTGGCAAGTTTGGTCCGAGGGTTTGGTTAATGATGAAGGACCGGGGTCTCCCGCGTGATTCTCCGACCCGCCGCCTGGACAGGTTGTCTGGCATTTGATACATTGTCTTGTCAAGCCTCGGTAAATCTTCATTGGACATTCCTATGCTAATGGGGGATGATGAGAAGGGCGGGGTTCTAGGGGTCCTGGAAGGGGCTGAGCCTTGGGTCAATTAAAGCCTCTGTTCATTCATCTCCTCCGCGTGGAGGAGTATGTGAGGGGGTGGGAAAGGTTATGGACATTGTTTCATTGAAGGAACCACGGTCTGAAACGACCTGGGCTGGAATGTGAATGAACTGAGGTCATAGGCTGAGCGGGTGAATGGAGTTCCCACGGGGTCGGAGATGGGGCGAGATATGGGGAGGTGGGCGAAGGTGTTCGCTAGTCTCGTGTGTCTCCCATTGAGAGACCAGAGACGTGTGAATGTCTCATTTCTTTGAGGACTTCTAAGATTCCTGTCGCCGGCACCTTGCTGGGCTCCAGTTCCCCTCATGGCAAAATGGTCCATATATCTTCTCACGAGGGTCGCCTTCCGTGTTCCGAGAAGAGTGAAAGCGAACGAGGTCCATTAGCCACCACTATCTCGGAGCGTCTGTAATTAGGTGAGTAAGCATTCCTGTGTCGGCCACGAGATTCCGACAAGGCTTAACAAGACGTCCATTCTCATCTTCCCCATATTTCACGAGCGGAAGGGGTGAGTTATGCTCATTCTCCCGGATTCCTTCCGGGGACAAAAGGGCGAGATGAGAACTCGGCTACCTGATTTATGATCCCTCACTCGCCCTGCTCCCTTTGTTTTCCCTCCCTTGAAAGGGCGGATTACGGGAGCGAGAGGCTCTGGCCGAGCGAATCTCTCCGAGGCCATGGGAAACTGCTCCGACGTGAAACTCGAAACAAGGCGGTGAAGGGTCTCAGGGACTTGTTATGCTTCCATTCCGCCTCCCTTCCAGCTTCCTCAAATCTCATGTTTGTCCAAATACTCCTTCTTTTATTGGCCCCCCAAGAAGTTTCCGTCGGCTCCCTCTCGAATAGCACTCGTAAAAATTGCCCCATCCACTGCCCGATCACTCCTCATCTCTCATTATTCCTCACATGCATTGTCTCGTTGTCGTTGTTGTGTACTGTGAGGTCAATTATTCGAGTAGAGAACTTTGACCAAACTGGCCCATTGGCCTAATTGGGGACTCAGAATAAAATGGTCAGACAGGAAGAGTGACGAATTTTGTTTGTTTGGTGTGCAGGACGTTCTCCGAGCCTCCATGGAGCAGCTGAAAGAGAAAATCAAAGTTATGATGATGGAAAACTCGGAGATCCCGGGTCAACGAAGCCCGGGAGAACAACACTGCTCGACGGCCCATCATCATCAGACCGGTTCGGAAAAGTTGGGAGAGCTGGAACTGGCGGAAACGCCGACGGACGTGGGGGACATTCAGTTCTGACAACCCCACGGGCCACGACGGCGGGAATGAACTCAGAATGTGATGAACGTTAGATTTCCAGACCGGAATCTACCTACTTTTTATACACCTACCTATATTATATACATATATATATATATATATACACATATATGATACAAGAATTTACTAGTAAATGTAGACGTTAAGGGAGATGTAGAAATCATTCAAGTTTAGTTAGGATTTGAAAAGAAAGACTTCCGACTCAATTCCCCCTCGGAGAGAGGAGATGGGTGTTAAGTTGTTAAGGTCGTTTTTAACCCGAGCTCCGGCTCGAATTACTTTTTTGGACTGTGAATATTTAGAAGTTTATCGGAGGAGAGAGAGTTGCTTTTTTAACACTCGAAGGGGAAAGCACAATTTACGCTTAAACATTAATCTAATTAACCTTTGTCCCATCGGTGGCACTGAAGGAGGTGGGAGCTTTGGGAAAGCCTGTTAATAATAAATTGTATTTAATTTCCTCGCGGGACTTGCCCGGACTTTGTAAATCCACATTGGAATGGTCTTCTCCGCATGGAGGGACTTTTCTTGTACATTCGTAAGTATTTAGCTAGCAGAGCGGGGACGAGTGAAAGGAGCTGACGTGCTTCTGCTCCCGAGGGACGCTTAAGAAAAGTACATAATTCATGTATTGTTAGTCATTTTAAGTCACTTACATTCACTTTTACCTTTTTAGCAATATTGTCCAATTTAAATGAAATGTATCTGTGAGACATACTTGTAGGTCGGATAGGAGACATTCACGAATCACACTACACGGCTCTTTAGGGAGATCAACCACAATATTTCACTTACACTAGAGAAATAGCTAAATATGGATTTAGAATATTCTGGATTTGTCAGTTTTTACTTTTTTTTAATTAATGCCTACTACTATGGAGAGAAGAAGAGAACAAAATGCATTTGCTACAGATACAATTTTAATACATTTAATTTAAGCCTCCATTATTCACAATTTTATTTTACATTGCCGTCCACTTAACTTTTCCTATTTTTCTTTGTAGATTTACCTTTGTGTCCTCATTCACACATTTTAAAAATAAATAATAATAGATAATGTACCAGAAACCGTATGTAACTTCAACCTAACCAATTCCATACACACACACACAGCTATATTATAATATAATTGCATAACAAGCGCTACAAAACATACAAATTAGGAATGAGACAATAAATACTATTTTTAAGATATTCATTGAGGATTCCGTTGCAGTTAAATGCAAATTTGTGCCTATCAATTTACAAGTCTGCCACAATTAGTTCAAGTACCTTCCTAAAACAAAGTAATGCCAATTTACAACTTATACATAAATATATTATAAGTACATGTAAGCTAAGATTCATTATATAAATGTTTTTGTAAATACTTTTATTTGACTTAAATGGATCATATGAAATTTGAAGTAGAAGGAATACCTATATATAAACTATTAGTAATTAAGAAATACAATACTAATGATTCAACTTTGCAGGGAAATTTGGAAACTGATGATAAAGTTCATCTATAGATCTTTTTATTTTTAATTTTTATTTAGTTATTAATTCTCCATTGATTCTCCTTTGTTCGATGTTTGAGAGATCTGTGTATTTAGGCTTTTTTAATTCATTCATACTACTATTTATAATTCATTCATTCATGTTACTATTATGTTTAATGTCCTATTATAGGTAGTACTAAGTATTGACTTTAATTCAAACTTTTAATCTAACCACCTACTATGTAATACTAAATATGTATTCCTCTCTTTCGAATGCTAGGAGGTTACTTTTAATGTTTTATATCCTATATACCTGCTAAGTTTAATATATACTTAAATACCTTTTATTGAGCTTTAGATTGTTAATTTAATGTTTAATATAAGGTTAAATTTGTTATAGATTCTTTTGAAATGAGTTTGAAAAAGGTTAGACTGTTTCCACTTCTGTTGCAATTAGCTGCGAGATTCATGTCAAATTGAGTCGTACGAGTTGTAATATAAGAGTTAATGAGATTCACTCTCAACTTCACAGCATTTCAAAAAATTGTATTCCTTCAGACTGGGTAAACGAGTAAATTATATATTTCCATATTTAGAACAAAAAAATACATTCACTTTTAAAATTATTAATTTACAAGTATATATATATTGCCTATATAATACAAACTTATGCATATTTACTGGTTCAACGCAAATGTCTCGTGTTCGCAGATTCGCAATCATGTAATAAAACTACTAGTATAGGATAGGTCGTTAATTGAGGAGTTTATATGTTATTATAAACCAAATATTACTTATAAATATATACAATTAAAATATACTACATATAATTTATTCCTATGTTTCCTACACACCAAAAATATATAAAAAGGAAAGATTGATTTGAAGATGGATATTCTAAACTGTTCTCTCACGTGTGCGTACAAGATGAAACAATATATATTCCAATACATATTTCCATACACACTACAGAATAAGTCTTCAACTATACACTACGATTATACACACTAAATCCATATGGGTATGTAAATATGCATTCGCATTGTTAAACAGAATTCCGTACGATTTCTAAATATGTATGTAACTTCTACTATTTCAACAACCAATAAAAGAGAATAAAAATATAAACAAATATTCATAGTATTCTTTTATTGCACAAGCATTTCAAAGAAAATTCAATTATTCACTATCATAGTATCATCGCATCAGTAGCATCTATTAAAGAAGGGTACAGTATAAGGATAGGGCTTCTGGCCACACCCCTGGCGCCACCTCTTGCATCTCATTTTTTCAATTGTATTTAACTTCTAAACGGTAAGATTTTTTAATATCGAACCTTATATAAAAGTTGTTCACAATAATAAAGTCTTTAAAAACTAAATTAATCTTTCTTTAAAAATTAATAATAAAAAAGTTATACGACAATTAAAAATATCAATTAACTTAAATAGCTTAATAACTAATT